>VZQC01012836.1:753063-853577 GCA_009823505.1 Rhizomys pruinosus
TACCACATACACACACCACCTCACCACATACACACATACCACCTCACCACACACACACACACCAACTCACCACATACACACACCACCTCACCACATACACACACACCACCTCACACACACACACTCACACACCACCTCACCACACACACACCACCTTACCACACATATACACACCACCTCACCACACACATACACACAACCTCACCACATATACACATCTTACGCACACACACACACACACACACACACACACACCACCTCACCATGCACTCATTACATGTGCACACATCCCTCTGGCTCAGGCCCAGCCTCAGTCCCCTCATGTCTAACCTGAGCCTTCTCAGTATCTGCCTTTGGCTACACTTGCAGCCAGCATGACTCAAACAGTCACTCCCCATCTGAGCCTGTGGACACTGAAGACACCAAGAGTAGAAATCTTTCTGAGCAGTCCTGTCCTTCCCTATAGCTCAGCCAGGTCCATGGAGGGGACAGGAAATAGGAGCTGGGGAAAAGCGGGACAGGGAATCAGACTCAACCCAGCCAGGCGAAGGTCAAAGGAAACTTTTGCTAACAGTAATGTAGACCCATCTCAAATTTTCACTCAGGTTTTCCTGTTGAAAGACATCCTTCCTCAGATCCATGTAGACAGTGGCCAAGTCATCTATTTATCCATCTCCCCATCCATCTATCTACCCATCCGTTCATTTACTCATGCATGCATCCATTCATTCATCTGTCCATCTGTCCACCAATCCATTTACCTCTCAATCTATCCACTCATCTATCTTCCCATCCACCCACCCATCTATCCATCTATCCATCCATCTATATTCATCCACTCATCAATCCACCTGTCCATCCATCCCCTCCGCAATCTATTCATCCATCCATCCGTCCATCCACTTGTTCATCCATCTACCCATCTACGCACCTGTCCACTCATCCATCCACCCACCCATCCAGAACATCCATCCATTTACCTATCTACTGGTCTATTTATCCATCTACCCATCCATCTACTCATTCACCCATCTGTCTACCCATCTACCCACCTATCCACTCATCCACCTGTCCATCCATCCACCTCCCCATCGCCCATCCAGACAGACCTCACTGAACTTCCTCTAAGCCAGGCCCTGTTCTGGACATTGGGGACATAAAAAGAAAGACACCCTGGTTGCTATCCTGAATTTAGTTCACCGAAGACACTGAGACCCAGAGACATGCAGGACTGAAAGCTGGTGTGGCAGCCAAGCTCCTGCAGGACAAGCTGTGGCCGAGTTTAAGCTGGGTCTTAAAGATGAAGAGTTAGGCAGGAGAGCAGGGAGGAGGTCGCTCAGCAGAGGACAGCAGTGCAGAGAGCAGGGAGGAGGTCGCTCAGCAGAGGACAGCAGTGCAGAGAGCGGGAGGAGGTCGCTCAGCAGAGGACAGCAGTGCAGAGAGCAGGGAGGAGGTCGCTCAGCAGAGGACAGCAGTGCAGAGAGCAGGGAGGAGGTCGCTCAGCAGAGGACAGCAGTGCAGAGAGAGGGAGGAGGTCGCTCAGCAGAGGACAGCAGTGCAGAGAGAGGGAGGAGGTCGCTCAGCAGAGGACAGCAGTGCAGAGAGAGGGAGGAGGTCGCTCAGCAGAGGACAGCAGTGCAGAGAGAGGGAGGAGGTCGCTCAGCAGAGGACAGCAGTGCAGAGAGAGGGAGGAGGTCGCTCAGCAGAGGACAGCAGTGCAGAGAGAGGGAGGAGGTCGCTCAGCAGAGGACAGCAGTGCAGAGAGAGGGAGGAGGTCGCTCAGCAGAGGACAGCAGTGCAGAGAGAGGGAGGAGGTCGCTCAGCAGAGGACAGCAGTGCAGAGAGAGGGAGGAGGTCGCTCAGCAGAGGACAGCAGTGCAGAGAGAGGGAGGAGGTCGCTCAGCAGAGGACAGCAGTGCAGAGAGAGGGAGGAGGTCGCTCAGCAGAGGACAGCAGTGCAGAGAGAGGGAGGAGGTCGCTCAGCAGAGGACAGCAGTGCAGAGAGAGGGAGGAGGTCGCTCAGCAGAGGACAGCAGTGCAGAGAGAGGGAGGAGGTCGCTCAGCAGAGGACAGCAGTGCAGAGAGAGGGAGGAGGTCGCTCAGCAGAGGACAGCAGTGCAGAGAGAGGGAGGAGGTCGCTCAGCAGAGGACAGCAGTGCAGAGAGAGGGAGGAGGTCGCTCAGCAGAGGACAGCAGTGCAGAGAGAGGGAGGAGGTCGCTCAGCAGAGGACAGCAGTGCAGAGCCCTGGCGTGGACTCGACGTGGAGAAATGAGCACTTGGAGCTTCTGCTGTTTCCTCAAAATCACTTTAGAGCAAAACCTGCCTCAGCAGCAGCATGGCTCCGGGAACGAACACTGGAGATAGTCCCCTACACGCAGCAGGAAGACAGAAGAACAAGGAGAAGCAAAAAATGGTCATCAGTGTCATAGGGAAACCTAACATCCACAGCTCCAGGGAGGCTTCAGAGCCAGCTTCAGAGAAGACCGTGAGGCCATCTCAGCACCTGGGTTTGCTCTCCTGTGAAAAGCTAAGATTTGATAGATAGTTTGAAAAACACAGAGCCCTCCTGGAATGCCATTTTTCCATCCATCCGTCCGTCTATCCGTCCATCCATCCATCCATCCCCTAGATAAAAGATGCCACAGGCCACTTACACATGCCTGGACATGTCACGTGCTCCACCAGAGTGCCCTGAGTTGCTCGGTCACCAGCAAAAGGATGACTAGCCACCTGCAGATTGTAACAGCTCTCTCCCAACCCTTCCCTTCCTGGTCCTACAGTGGGGGATGTGAGAAGATGCGGTATGGTCCTAGACAGCCTCCTTTCTCTAGGGAGGACTGACAAGCACCAGCCCACAGAAGAATCTTCCGCAAAGAAGATACAGCCCCTCCCATCTCCCTCCTCACTGAGGGCTCTCACACACACAGCCTTCAGTATAACCCCAAGGCAGATGCTCGTTTTCCTCACAGGCCCAGGAAAAAGGCTGCTGCACTCTTGCTCTGAGGACTACACATCCCCTTCTCCAACCAGACTGAAAGCTCCCAATGTCCTTCCATCCTGCAGCACTGAGACCCCAGGGCACAGAGGGAGATGGACACAGTAGCTGTATGGAGTGAAGGCTGAGAAGAGCTGGAGGAGATGAGGACGAAGCAGAGGGCGAAGGGGAAGTGAAGAGAGAAGAGGAGGCTGCCGTCTCTCTTATCTTACCTGGACAGGGATGAGAGGCTCCTTGTCATCAATGTCAATAAGCACGTCTTCCCCAGGGCTGAGTAAGCTTACGTCATCTGCAGGGACAGCAGGTCCATACCTGTGAGGAGCTCCCCCAGAGGCTGCGACTGGACCCTTCAGTGCCCACCTGTCACCCCCTGCTGTGGGTGTTTCCCTCCTCCCCTGCTTCTTCGCTTTCCTGATGCTACTTCCTCACCTTCCTCACCTTCTCCACCTCCTCATCCTCTCTCTTCCCTTCATGTCTCCCACTCTTGTATCCCCTCCCTGTATCTCCCTCCCTTTCAGCTCTTCCCCCAACGCCCCCCCCCATTTTGAGCCATGCTCCACAGCTCCCATAAGTATGGTCACTTGTTCCAGGTGGAAGGGAGGAAGAGAGGACCTCCACCTTTGGCCCAGCTCAGCAAAGGCCACTTATGCTGTACCTGGGCCACCCTGTGGAGACGGACTCTCAGCTGAGTAAGGGTCACACAGGAAATTCTCCAGGGAACGAATGGTACACTGGCCCACCACAGGCCGGCGACCAAACTGGCGATTATCGATGACCTTGAGCACAATGGGGGGACAATAGAGGTCCTCCCGAGGCAACATCTGGGTAGAGAGGAGGGAAGCTCTGAACACGGGTTTTAGCTTATCTCTTATAAGTCTCAGGGGAGAGAATACAGGAAGGTCATCACAGGCAGGTCCAAGACACAGAGAGTGACTCTGAACCACAGTCTACAAGGGCCAAAATCCATAACGGTAGCTGGCCAGCCAAGAAGGAAGCCAGTGGGGCAGAGGCCATGCACCTTCGCGTCCACCCCTGACTGCTGTGTGTGGATGCTGGCCCCTCCACAGCTTTACCTCCATACACACCCTGCTCTGACTGGAGTCTGAGCCAGTCTGCTTTTCTCTGAGCCTGCAATGCCTGGGGAAGAAGGGGGAGGGGGGATTGGGCTGCAGCTCAACTTTTCTTGCAGACAGTCCCCCCCAAGTGGATACTCAGGAGTTGGCTTGCAGACCCAGATTCTTCCCTCCCCACCCAAAAGCACTTTGAACACAACTTGAAATAATTTATATGCTCTCCTTCAGTGGCGTCTTGGCTCAGCCAAGAAGAGGCTCCTGTTGACAGCCACTGGGCCTGGAATTTCTATAGTGCTTTCATCTTGCAAACCATTTTCCTTTCCTCAGACTTGCGTTGCTGGCCACTGGGAGAAGGCTAGGGGCTAAGGACTGGGGCACTGAGATTAGGGGGCCAAGGACTGGGGGACAAAGGGCTTGAGGGCTGGGAGGCTCAGAGCTAAGACTGGAGGGCTGGAGAATCTGAGGCTGAGGGACTGGGGGCGGGGAGGCCAGCTGGGGAAGGGGCTCAAGGGCTGGGGTTCTAGGGGCTGGGGCCTCGATGAGGGAGCTGAGACTAAGGGCTGGAAAGGTGGGAGCCGGGGAGCGCAGCAGGGCTGAGACGCTGGGACTGAAGACTGGGGTCAGAGCCCAGGACTGGGGGCACGAGCTGAGGACTCTGGAGCTAGGACACTGAAGATTTGGGGCTAAAAACTGGGGGATCCTAGGCTAGAAGGATGAGGGGCTAGGGGCAGGCTGGAGCTGAAGACTGAGGGGCTGGAGAGGGCTGGGAGAGAGAAGCTGGGAAGCTAAGAACTGAGGGCCAAGCCTACAGGAGTTAAGGACTGAGGGGCGGGGGGCTGAGTGTTAATGGCTGGGGGCCCAAGGGTTAGGGGGCTGAAGGCTGAAAGCTAAAGACTGAGGGTCAAAGACTGGGGGACTGGAGCCTGGGGGCTGAGGACGGGGGAGAAAGGGCTGGGGGTTGCTGAGGAAGATGGAGCTGAGGACTAGGGGCAGGGGAGACGAACAGCTGAGGACCCAAAGATTAGGGAACTGGGGGGCTGGGGACCAGGAACTGAGGAGCTAGGGGCTGGAGGTCGAGAGCTCCTCTGCAGTGCTCAGGTTGAAGTAGGACACGCAGGGAAGCTTGGGACAGATAGGTCAAGGTCAGCTCTCCGTGGTCACTGGGGGAAGACCCAAGGATGGAAGCCTGCTGTGAAGAGACTGAAAAGACTCCTGAGGCTTCTGCTGCCCCAGGGCCAGGCATAAGGCAGAGCATCCGTGTGGCTACACATAGGATGAATGCCTTTACTAGGGAGAGGGAGAGTTCCTCCTTGTATTCACAGGAAAGTAGGGTGTAAGGACAATGTGACCCCACATTTAGGCTTTTCAGGAAGCTAGAGATAAACCCCTGTGGCTGCTGGTATCGTGAGCCTACACCATCCCCCAGGACTTCACAAGGGAGAGAAATGGAGATAGGACCCACCACTTCCATGAACAGGGTGCAGACATCAAAATTGGGGTTCTTCCGGAGATTTCTGATGACGCAGGACTGCACAGTCTGACCTCCACACTCTACAACAAGGCTTGGGGAGGAGACGCTGGCCATCTGATAGCTCTTCATGTTCCGTAGGCCCCAGGCCAGGATCTGGAGAGGGAGGAAGGGGACAGTGGGAAGGCAAGGCTTGGGCAGGAAGGGGAAGGGCCAGGCCTGCAGCCCCCACCCAGGACCCAGGCTCACCTCAATGGCTGTGCGCTGGAGAGCCGGCTTGATGTTCTGGGGAACCATGTAAATGTTGGCCTCCGTCTGGGGTGGCGGGTAGGGCAGGTCTGTGTCCTCCGACTGCAGGGGACAGCAAGTGGAAGAGAGACCATGGTGGAGCAAAGACCAAGCCAGTAGGGAAGGAAAGGGTGGGCAAGCAGGGCAAAAGGCAGTGGCATGCATTGAGCGACACAGGAACAGAGGAGCACAGGCCCCAGGGGGCCCAACAGGCAGCACAAAGAAGCCAGGTCTCCTCCAGGCACTGACCTTCCCAGGACCTGAGCGCACACGCCTTTGCACAGGGTTGAGGCTCTCCTCCCAAAACACAGTCTCCAGAGTACCACTGAGCCATTAGGGTCTCGCTCTCTACAAACCACACTTGCGTGCACATACATGAATGCACTAATATGCTGACATGTGCATACATAATACATTTCCCCCTCCTCCATCCTGGTCCAGCCACTCAGTCTCTCCGTCACCTTCCCCTACCCTGGCTCTCCTGTCCCCCAGGCTTATACATACCTGGGTTTCTACCACTACCCCCAGACCCAGAAACCTCTGAACCCCAACCCTGTTCTCACACCTGTCCCCTTAAAGAACAGAGCATGCATGGGGGGGGGAGGGGCCGGGAAGAACAGAGCAATAGCAAACGAGGCATGAGTACACGGCCGCTGTCCTCACAAGACATGGCTATGCAGCCACCGTCCTCTGCACTCCGGAGAACGCTCCCTCACCATGACAGTCCAGAGATGAGTGAGGCATGTGGCAGTGCTGGCCTCCTACGGGGTTTCCAGAAGGACTTGGGCAGGAATCCCCTGGCGCCACTAAGCTACACAGGGAGCAGCAACAGGGCAACAGAGTTCAGGTTAGTGAACTCCAGCCGTGGTGGTTCTGGGTGTGAAACCGGCTTTGCCGTCCACAGAGCTGTCTGGCCCTCTGTCACTTAGCTTCTTCATGTATAAAAGTTAGTCTCTAACCAGTTGTTCGCGTGAGAGCTGAGATGTTCATACATACATGTTCAGAAGATTGTCTTTACACATAAACACTTGCTAGTTCTTTTAGGGACACTTATGGCAATTAGAATAAAATGTCCTTTTGTGAAGAATCTTTATTCCATGGCAGAAAATCATATTTTATTTTATTAGGCCAAGACACTTTACTGCCATCTACTGGGAAACCTTTATAATAAATACAAATATAGATTGTGCTAGAAATTGCACCCCTCTAGATAAGTCCTTGTGCAGCCCAAACTGCAGGTCCGTACATGGACGCTTTAACGTTAAGGAAAAGTTAACTATCACCAAAGGGGCTGTGCTTGATTCTTTAATAAGCATCAGAATGGTTCAATTTGTTCTTCAACTGAAAGAATGATATATCCACAGACAGATGTGAACACGAATGGCAAAGAGCAACGGGAGCAGAGAAAAAAACCATCTTCCTCCACCTGCCTGCATCGAGCATCACGGCAACCCATGCTACCTCTCCTGCCCAGCTCGCTCCAGTAGTGCGGCACTGCCCTGACCCCACAGCAGCAAGGAGCTGAGTCTAGGACCAGATGGCCCTGGCTAGATGCTAGCTCTGCTGCTTCCCAGCTGTGTGACCCTGGGCAGATTACTCAGTGTTGGTGACTCAGTGTCCTCGTAAAGACTGGGAATAACAATACGCTTAACAAAGCCACTCTGAGAATTCTATGAAAAGATGAACCTGAGCAGACTGCACTTAATGAGTGGTGTGATGTAATTACGACTGCCATTGTTGTCCAAATCAGAGGTGGTTTCTACCACTGGTGTTGGGATTGCTCTTCCCAGGGTCATTCAAGGACAGCTGTGCTGCAAGAAGCATCTCTCAGAATAATATGGGCTGTGTAACTACCCTTAAGTAAGGTAGGAACTGGTCAGTTTGACCCAGGCCCACAGCAGGCGACACACACTGGGAAGGCTGTGGAAGGGTAAGAGACAGCACTGCCGCAACCCACACCTGCAGGGGAGCTACGCCCACCAGAGAGCCCAAGAACTGCTCTGAGAGCCTGTGTAGCACTGCAGAGGCTGAGCCGCCATGAGCCCTGGGTCCCCTTGTGATATCCGCACCAGCTGCAGGAGGCTGTGCAGTCGGGGTGGCCTAGTTAAAGTGTGCTTTGTGGCCTGTTCATGGCCTCTCATAGCTGATGCCCAGCCCACTGTGGGGACCAAGGCCAAGAAAGAGCAACAGGAAGGGATAGGCCCCAGACCTTGCCGAGCGGGAAGGCAGGGCATCTTCCTCACCCAGGCACCACATTCTTCTATAATCACCAAAGAAAACTCAGCTAGCTCTGGGCTGTCTGTTCCCCCAAGCTCCATGGTGACGATAGATAGTTCTCTAAGTGCTGAGGACCGGTGACCTCACATCAAGAGCCCACTTCCTGAGGTCAGAGGCAAGAAGCTGAGCAGGGTAAGTGCTGGTACCGTTTGGAAGAGCCCCTGCAGGAAGAAGGCAGGAGCACACAGCTGTGCAGTGAAGCCCATGGAAGCAGGAGGAGGAGAAGCAGAGAGTGATTAGGAGACGTCCCAGGCCACTTCCTCAGCACAAGGCCACCACACTCATCCATGGCCACAGGAGTCCACTGTACTCGCCACAGGCCTCCCTCGACATTCCTGCCCTATGCTACTTGCTGCAGTTCTTCGAGGCCCCTGTCTAGGTGGCCCTCTCTGCCCAGTCTGCAAGGCACCACATGCTTCTCTGTCCCCCAGTGCCACGCATGCAACACTACTCATCCCAGGACTATCCATTCAGCCACATCCTTTCATGGATCCCACAGCAGGCCTTCTTCTCTCCTCTCCGCTGCCTTCCTCCCCTACTTCTCCACCCTCTGCCTCCACCACCCACAACCCCTTCCCAGGAAATTTCCCTCCAAGTCAACATCTCTCAGTCTCTCAATCCGAGGACGTTGTGGGTTCCTCCCTCTCCGACCCCTCAAAAGAACCTACCCAGCTGACCTTGGTTGCCCCTCCTCCCTGGTAGTCCCCCTTCCTCCCTCAACTCTGCAAAGCCAAGCTCCTTCACCTCCTGGGGGTCTGCTCCCTCCACCCATCCTAAGCCTCAGGGCCCCCATTCTTACCACCTTTCCTCTTACACTTAACTTGCCCATGATTACATTCTTTTATGAGACAGGGTCTCATTACGTAGCTCCAGCTGGCTTTGCAGGCCATCTCAGAGTGCCGAGATTAAAGGCACGACCACCATGCCCCGTGACGATTACATTTTTTTTTTTTCGTATGTGTATGAATGTACTGTCTGCATGCAGGTTTGTGCACCCGTGTTGTGTAATGCTGCGGAGGTCAGAAGAGGGTGTCGGATTCCCCTGGAAGACGGTTCTCAGCCACCATGTGGGTGCTGGGGATCGAACCCGGGTCCTCTGCAAGAGCAGTCGGCGCTCTTAACCGCTAGGCCATCTCTCCAGCCCCCGACGATTACATTCTTTGTTCATATCTACCCCCAAAAAACCTGCTCCATTCAAATGTCGGCTCAGAAATTGGCCCCAATATCTGCCCAGACCAACCAAGAAAAAAATAATACTCTATGTGACCTTTACCCCCACCCCCTGCATCACTATGTCTCTCAGTCTCTGTCTCCCTCTGTCTCCCCCCACCTCCGTCTCTGTGCGGGTGTTTTCTCCCCACGCCTCAAGCCAACACCAGTATTCTCTCCCACCTGGATCCCCGGCATCCTCCTCCCTGTCTCCTAGCTTGCAGTCTTGCACACGGCCTCAGCTAACAAAGCTCACTTGGCCGTGTTACTGAAGCGTTACCATCCACTCAAGGCTTTGCAGGGCTCTGGAGCCCTCAGCCTCCAGCTACTCGCTCCTACTTCTCTCACAACATGGATTTTCCCTACAGGGTCCCCCAAACTGACTAGCCAGCTCTGCTCCTCTGACCTGCCCTTCTGAACTCTGCAAGGGGCAGGAGGCATGTGCTCTCTTCAGCCTGGAGACTCAAAACTCACTACCCATCTGTCTGGAACGCAGTTGGTCTCTCTTCATCTGGACAGTTTCTGTTTGGACTCTGCATGTATTTAAATCTTCCCTGGTGCCTTGAGAGTCTGTGCCACTGCCTCCGTGGCTCCCAGAGCCCCCGTCCACTCTTCCTTAGTCCCACTAAAATACATATCAGCTACCTGTGACATCTGTCTGTGTTCCTAGCTAACCAGCAACTCTGAGATGGCTAAATCCCTACCTACTACTGGGGGAATAGAAGGTGGACGGAGGACAGGAGGCTGGGCCACAAAAGTGGCTCTGCTTGCTTGCACTGCCACCCACTCTGCCATCCTCAGGTCCTCACTGGGCCCTTGCTACCCAGGCCTGCTCAATACTCCTGTTGAGACAACATACTTTGATGCCTTCTGGAACCTAACACAGCCTTCCGGGCCTAGCTTAAGTGCTCCCTTTGCCAGGAGATCTCATATATTCCTTATAGCCCTGATAGCTTTTAAATGACCCTCATAACACATAACACCCCTAATTCCAATAGTCTTAACTGTCCTTGGTTCATCTCACACAAGAGGGAGTCAGCAGCCTAGGCCATATGCCAGCTCCTGAGCCTCAAGTTCTTCCTGGTCCAGCCCTCATAGGGAGCCCAATGCTGTCCACCCAGAAGAGTCAGAGTACTGTGACCCTTACCAGAACTGAACAGCATACCAGCAAGGGAGGGGTACAGAATGCAAGAGCCCCTGGGATATCTGAATGCTTGTCACATGGGTGACAGGGACTCCGAGGACCCCAGGCCTGAAGGGAAACCACACCATATAAGCAAAAGAGAGCCACACTGGCCATCTCCTTCCATGGCCACCCTACATACAGGGCAAAGCTGGGGCCACCCACTAGTGGGGTCCACAAGTGTGCAAAGTGTTGATCATGCCATCTCAGACCCAGGTCTCCAGGGACAGTCCAGGGTCTTTCCCATCAACAGACGCTACCTTTGGGTCCTTTCCAGTCTGTATGTCCCATGTTCAGCGCAGGGAACTGAGGTCCTAGCAAGATAGATACTCCATCCCAGGACAGTGAAGGTGTTGACAGGCCTCTGCAGCCACCTAGACCACCCTGTCCCCAGTAGCCGTGCGACCCCCACCTTGCCTAGGAGAGATGCATCCTGGTTCCTTGGGGAGCTGCAGGCAGGGGGCAGCCAGGCAGCAGGCTCCATTGTCTGCCTGCCCCACCCAGCTCCTGAGGAACAACATGCTGGTCTAATTACACTTCCCAAGAAAACAGTGTTTCAAATTAAGGCCTTGGGGGAGGTGGAAGGGGGATGGGGCCACTGGGCTTATTATCCTGATTACAAAATACCAAATTTCTCTTTCTAGTGGATGTCGGGTACAGGAGGTATACCCTGCCACATCCTACACTTAGAATGGTGTCTGGGGTGACATCTGGTTCACTCACCAACCTGGCAGTGCAAACCTGGAAGCACATGATGCCTTCTCCCAGGGCATCCCCTACCTTGAAGTCCACCCCTGTCTTTGGATGATGGTAGGGAGGGGTGGGGGGATCTTCTTCTACACATGTTCCAGCCACTGGGAGTCCCCGTAGTAAGGAACCCTTAGCACCTCTCCTGACGTGCGTGTGCACTTGCATGTTCTCATCAGCTTACCCATGCACACGTGCTCACATGTGCACGCGCACACTCACCAGTTCTCAGGAAATCTAAAATTGCAGTTTCTTTGAACTCATTCCCCTTGGCAGCCTGAACTGCCTTTGTTCTCCAGCCCAAAAGAAGAGGAAAAGAAAGAAGAGGACTGGAAGAGGAGGACTGGAAGAGGAGGACTGGAAGAAGAGGACTGGAAGAGGACTGGAAGAAGAGGACTGGAAGAAGAGGACTGGAAGAGGAGGACTAGAAGAGGAGGACTGGAAGAGGAGGACTGGAAGAGGAGGACTGGAAGAAGAGGACTGGAAGAAGAGGACTAGAAGAAGAGGACTGGAAGAGGAGGACTGGAAGAGGAGGACTGGAAGAGGAGGACTGGAAGAAGAGGACTGGAAGAGGAGGACTGGAAGAGGAGGACTGGAAGAAGAGGACTGGAAGAGGAGGACTGGAAGAGGAGGACTGGAAGAAGAGGACTGGAAGAGGAGGACTGGAAGAGGAGGACTGGAAGAGGAGGACTGGAAGAGGAGGACTGGAAGAAGAGGACTGGAAGAGGAGGACTGGAAGAGGAGGACTGGAAGAAGAGGACTGGAAGAGGCAGGAGGAGGGAGATGGACTAGGGAGGACACAGAGGCAGGATGAGACTCCACTCCGAGGAGGCTGGGAGGAGGCTCAAAAAAGAGGAAGACAAAGGCACACACGCCCCTGCTCTCCATGCGGACCAGGCCTCAGGACCTTGCAAAGCTCCCAGCACACAAGGAAGCCTGGCTACCCCACCTAGAGCCCCAAGAGTGATTTTCACATGGGCAGAGAGCCTGGAAGAGGGGTTTTGTGACCCCTGCGCTGTCCCAAAGCAGTGCCTGTTCCCAGCCCCGCCTGCCCACCCCTTCCTTCACACTGTGTTCCCTCTTTCAGGAAGCCGCCCCCTGTCCTACACCAGAAGCCCTCTGCAGGGGCACCAGGCCCATGTCTCTTTTCGGCATTTAGATGTCACAGAGGCTGTGGCCATCCACGCCTGATTCCGCTAGCAGAGAGGGGCTCCCCACTTTAACATCCTTCGGACTTACTGACCCATCTGTTCCTCCAGCCCACCAGTCCCCACAACCTCAACTGCCTCAAAGCCTCATCAGTGTCTCCCCAGCCCTGACTCCTCACCCACTTACCTTGCAGGACAGAGCTTCCTATCACTCCCTGCCCCCTCTGCTCCCAGACTCCCAGGGTGGCTGGTATACTCTGCACAGGGACCGGACTGGGAGCCTGGAAGAAGCTGAGCAGCAGCCTCGGGCAGGTGCCAGGTGCCACAAAGAGGACAGGAAAGCCGTGCTGAGGCATCAAGCTTCTTGCAGGGCCAGAACAGCAGAGGGACTGCCCTGCCTCCACCCCATCTCTGGGGACCCTTAAAACTGAATAGGGAGGCTGGAGAGATGGTTCAGCAATTAAGAGGACCGGCCGCTCTTGCAAGGAACCTGGGTTTGGTTCCCAGAACCCACACAGTGCCCAGCATTGGGCAGACACCGTCTGGGATGAGGGATATCACAAGGTCATCTTAGGGGGTTGGTCACTTCCCTGGGCCTCAAGGTTTTGTTTTTTTTTTTAACATGTTGGTGTGGCCTGCCTTTGCCCAGCAAACTCCCAGGGTTGACTCCCCCTTCACTCTGCCAACCAGAGGAGGGGCTTAGCCCTGGTCTGGCAAGCCCTGGCCCAGCCTCAGCTGCCGTTCTGATTTGCTTCTTAATAGCCAGGCCACAGTTCCGTCCCACCCTGAGTCTGAGCCTTTGCTGTTCCATATGACACATCCGGTCATGAAGGATTCTGACTCTGTAATAACTCATCCCTGGGCTTGGTCCTCTTCAGCACAAGCTGTGGGTTTTGGCCAGGGCTCTGCCGCCCCTTCCAAATCAGCAGTCTATCCGCATGGCCGCCAGAAGCAGGAGGGCGCAAAGACAGCCCAGCCGCTGGCGGCCCCCACCCAGGCCTGGGAGCAAAAGGAAGTGAGGCAAGGGGTGGGGGACCTGCAATCCCACATCCTGGTTGATCCTCCGAAATGTCAAGCGGTGTCCGCTCTCAGCCCAGCCCAGGGAGTCCCTGACAGAGAAAGCGGATGGCCTTCTTCCTGCTTGCTCTCCGCCAGGGCTCCCCTTCCTGTCTCTTACCCAAGCCTCTGCCCTGAGCTCTTCACAGATGCCCAGAGGCACCCAGGGAACACGGTTCCCACCCCTGGCATATGCCATGCTTCATGCATGTGCCAACTTCCTCCATCCCTAGAAGCCCCTAGCCCACCCCATTTTCCAAATGAGAAAGGCCCCATACTGTGCCCCAGCTGCCTGGACCAAAGCTGTGTGCCTCTAACCTTCTACCTCAGTGCTTCTTCAGAGTCTGACGAACATTTACTCTACCACCAGAAAGGCTTCCTTGGCTACGCTGGCACTTGCCAAACATTTTATTCTTGAAAGTATGCCATCTGGTACTCAACCAGATGGAACTCAGTATTGCTGTCTATGTGGTCTGGGTGAGTCTGGACTCCCAAGAGGGCATCAAGCCTCTGTGGCTAGAATCACCCCCAAGATACAACCTAGGCAGCCCTGGCTCTGAGCCAAGCATAGGTAATAAAATCCAACACAGCTGCCCTGTGATGGGTACTAGCCACCTGCCATCCACCCCAGCCTTTGTCCCAGCTCACCTCATCCAGGATCCGTGATGTGTCCTGAATCTGGGATGGTCCATATCCAAGGGACAGTGAGGGAGCCAGAGGAAGCAAAAGGTCTCCATTATTAACTAGGATCACTGGTTGAGGCAGAGATGGCACCCTGTGAGGTGCCCAGAGAAACTCCTCCCACCAAGGGTCTTCGTGCTGGCTCCCAGACCATACCCTCCAAGTGCTCCCTGTTAAAGAGGAGATAGTGGGCCTGCAGCCAGAGGGAGTGTAAAGGTCCTCTTGAGTGACAGGAGGCAGGGAGGCAACAGACTGGCAGTGGGAGGAAGCTGGGACCCTGAAGTCCCCTCAACCTCCTGGAAGGACCCAGGCCTCAGTTGAGGCTGTAGAAATTCGGGGGCATGTTGGCTTGGGGAGCCAAGGAGAGCCACCTAGAGACCCCAGGGCTGGCAGAACTGAGAGCTTCTGTTCCTATAGGATGGGGAAGTGCTGGGGGTGGGGGAAGGGAACAGGGTAGGTGGGAAGACGTGACAAAGAAGGCTTTTTGTGGTTAGAACCATCTAGAACTCAATGTGGCCTGCCGCACAAAGGCAACTGAGGCATCCAAATAGCCCAAGGAGCTGCAGCTCAGCCTGGCCTGGATCAGAAAAAGGCACTGAATGAATAAGAGAGACCTGACAGGGGTTTGCTTCCAGGGCTTCAGCAGAAGCTGCAGGAAGCTGAGTGAAGCGTGGTGTGCTAGGGCTCACCCTCAGACCTGGCCTGACAGGGGAATAGAAGTGGATCTAGAAATTGATATTTCAAGCAATATCTGGCCACTCCAGACCATACTTTGGTGCTGAGCTCATGATGAAGGCCAGAGGCAGTATTGAAAAACCCTGAGGCTGGGCTACACCCCTAGAGGCTGTGACAAGGCCTACAACCCCATGAGTGTTAAAACCACCCTGATAAGACTAATGCTCAGCCCAGCCCAGAGCACCTTTGCAATCTAGAACCCATGATACTTGGCCTCTCCAGAGAGAAGGGCAGATGTGCTGTGTGAGGAACCCCTAAGTAATACGAGGACTTAAGTTCCCTGCCATCTGCCCTGGGGCCCCAATAGCCCTCCTCTGCCTGAAGAAACTTCTTGGGAATATGGGTGGGCTACAGGAGGACCTGCTGGCTGCCCTCCCAAGCCAAGAGGTTCTGCAAAGCCAGGGAGGCTGGAGAGAAATGTAAGCATGAAACTCACCTCAAAGCCAGGCATGTGATGGATGGCCGGCTAAGATGGGAAAAGAAAAAAAGAAAATGGTCACGTGCTCATCCTCCAAGCCTCAGCTCTCTCATTTCTACCCTGGCCAGGCAACTGCATGAAGTATCACCCAACACCCACAGACTATGCCAGGGATCAGAGAGGCCAGAGCTGCAGGGTGTTCTAAGCTGAGCAGGCAGTGAGCTGGGTTCCTCCAAACACCTCACCAAGAGCGACCCTCTGTGCAGCTTACAGGGATCATGCAGCACCCATAGCAAGCCTAAGGACAGCCTCATGTCTAATAGAGACCTGGCTGCCAGGACCAGAGCCAGGATCCTGCCCTAACCTGTCCCTAGTTTGTCACTCATGCCACCTGAGACCCTGCACCCAGACTGCACAGGCCCTCCTCCCAGGAACCACAACAGGGAGCAGCCCAGAGAAGCCAAAATACATTGGCCAGAGGACTCAGGTCTTCCAGAAGCCATCAGACTACCCCGAGATGGATCTTGTCCTTCGGAATCAGAAAGGAGGGGCCATGTGGGCATCAGCAGGAGGCCTGACTTTAGAGGCGCCATCCCAGTTCCCACTGAGCCAGTGTGTGGACAGCCCTCCTGGACCCCTGACGGGGACCCACCCTTACCTTCTCTCTCTGGATGAGCTCAAAAGCTGCCAGCAGCTCCCCGCCTGGCTGGCTGCCCCTCATCAGTGGGAACCAGGCCAGCCGGGGCATCCGTTCCAGGCTTGGCTGGCAGATGCAGCGGCCCATGAACTCATCAGCACCCTAGACCAGGTGTAAAAGAAAAAGAGTCAGTGTCTCTCCCTAGCCTCCAAGAGCTCAGGACTGCATCTTACCTCCTGGGCTATAGCGGGCCTCAGAAGTCAAGGCTGCCCCTGTTCAGAATGGCAGGCTCTACCCTCCTACTGCTCTAGGCTGGAATTCCCAGCGTGGCTGGGAGCCCTTCTGAACATACAGCTAGTATTTCCCCATGCTTTTTCTTTTTGAGACAGGGTCTATAGCCCCAGCTGTCCTGGAGCTCACTATGTACACCAGGCTGGCCTTGAATGCACAGAGATCCTCCTGCCTCTGCCTCCCGAGTGCTAGGATTAAAGGCATGCACCACCATGCCCAGCTTAAATACAGTTCTTAGCCGCCATGTGGGTGCTAGGAATTGAACCTGGGTCCTCTGCAAGAACAGTCGGCGCTCCTAACCGCTGAGCCATCTCTCCAGCCCTCCCTAGGCTTTTTTTTTTTTTAATTTTTATTTATTTCTGTATGTGTATGAATGTACTGTCTGCATGTAGGTCTGTGCACCAGTGTCGTGCAATGCCTCGGAGGTCAGAAGAGGGTGTCAGATTCCCGCGGAACTGGAGTTCTCCTGGAATTGGAGTCACAGACGGTTCTCAGCCGCTCCCCAGGCTTTTTTCTTAACGCATCCCTAAGACCAGGCTACCTGTATTTCCCTAATACCTTCAGCCAAATAGGTGTTTGATATGCTGGGGACTATCACCCCAGAGAAAATATTCAGATGGGAAAGTGTGGTCATACTTCCAAAGGAGTCTTGGGTCTGTCTGGCACCTCAGATCCAACACCCCTTGGGTGTTGGTGCCTGTTCTACCCTAAGGAGGTTCCCACCCTCTCATCCTCTCCTACAGTCCACTGGCTTCCCGTGACCCTTGCTCCTCTGCCCTTATGGTGGTGCCCGCCTCTCCCCTCCTCAGTCACTGCATGGAGACTGCCTATTCCTCACAGAGCAGTGGACAGACCTGGACACCAGCCAGATAGTGCCGTGGGCATCACAAGCCTCAGCCGTTGCCCAGGGCAGAAGTTAGTAGAAAGCCCTGTCCTCACACGACTACATGGGATCTCAACTTCACCACCATCCATCCTGCACCATCCCACAAGCAGATGATGGTCCAGAATCCATCACTGGGAGTGGACTACAACCACAGCACTGGGAGGAGCCCGAGGCTGCTGGAGCCAGGTGTGACCCCTTTACTGCTGAGTCAAAGAGGAATGGGACTGGCAGGACAGTATGGGTGCAGGGTGATGGTAATTTTAGATGCACAATGGGTACAATCTCAGCTCATCCTCAGGCCCCCAGAGCCATCACTCCCCTAGAACAGGTTGTAGCTCCGCCCCCCCATCTCCCTTGTAACCTGGCCTGCATGAGAACAGTTCGCAGCAACATTTCCAAAAGTTTTTTTTAAAGAGTCTGTGTTGGCCAGGCATGGTGGCACATGCCATTAATTCCAGCACTTGGGAGGCAGAGGCAGGCAGATCTCTGAGTTCAAGGCCAGCGTGATCTACATAGTGAGTTCCAGGACAGCTGGGGTTACAGGGAGACCTTGTATAAAAAAAAAAAAAAAAAAAAAAAAAAAGTCTGTGCTGCCAGCCAGGCACAAGGCAAAGGGCACCTCCTGGGATGGATGGTATGGTGGTGAGACAGAGGGGAAGGGCACAGTTTGAAGATGTTTCCAAAAAGAGTTGCCATAGCCTGGTATGACTGAGCAGGCCTCCAAAAGGCTCTGGCACAGCCTGGGCACCTCTCGGCCCGCCTTGTGCAGCAGTCCTCCCAGGCCCTGCCTCTCTCTTCCTTCTGCCCCACAGGTGCCCTCCCTTCCAGTCACTCTTCCCATCCTGTGGCCTCAGTTTCCCTCCGAGAGCTCCCATCCCAGGCCCATGCTGCCTTGTTATCTGTAGGCACCTTTCACTGCTGCACCTTCCCAACACAGTCGCAGCAAGAGCAATCCTCACTGAGAACATCTTCCAAGTTCTGCCCCTCCTCTAGGCCCTGCCCAGGCCCCACCTCTCTGCCATCTTTTTTTAAGCATTTGACCTGCTATACTTAAAGCAGCACTTCCCTGGCCCTACCCTGGCTCTTTGGTACCTCACAGCCCCCACACTTGCTGGAACACCCATCTTTGTCCCCCTCCCACATGTTTCAAAGCTTTTGCCTTTACGGCAGCCTCCCCCACACTCAGAGCTGCGCTGTCTTACACTGGACCATGAGCCATCTGCTACCTTTATTTTTTTTTTCTTTTTGAAGTAAGGTCTCATGTAGCCCAGGCTGGCCTCAAACTCCATCTGTAGCCAAAGATGGCCTTGAACTCCTGATCTTCCTGCCTCTACCTCCCAAACGGTGGGATTACAGGCATATGGCACCATGCCCGTTGATGAAGTGCTAGGGACTGAATCCAGGCTTTGTGCATGCTAAGCGACCAAGCCACCTGAGGCTTAAGGCTCCCCTCCTGCAGAGCAGAGCTAGAGAGCAGAGCATCACCGCAGATGTCTGTTGGTCAGCACCATGGAAAGGCCCAGCCTGCACCACAGGCAATATGGCACTGTAGATACAGTCTCACCTAGAGCATTCTCCACACTTCGATGTCTCCGCTCCCACCTAGACAGCAAGCCTCATACAAGGGGCCACCCAGCCCAGCACAGCAAGTGCTTGATAGATGACTATGGGGCCAACGCAGTCCCCCAGCAGAAGAAGGGGAAAGGGAAAACCACACTC
Organism: Rhizomys pruinosus; assembly: GCA_009823505.1. NCBI lineage: Eukaryota > Metazoa > Chordata > Mammalia > Rodentia > Spalacidae > Rhizomys > Rhizomys pruinosus. The sequence goes on from VZQC01012836.1 coordinate 771,876, forward strand.
TGACCACAGCCCTGGGCCCTTTGTGGATCTGACCCCAGCTCTGTCTGGTTAGTCGTGTCAGCCATGGGTTGTGGCACAGGCCAACAATCCATTTTCAATTCCTTTAAAATCATTTCAGTGATGGGTCAGGGGGGAGGCCACCATTCCCAGCTTTGGCGAGCGACAGCTAAGCAGGGGTCCTAGTCATGGGACTAGGCTCTCCCTGGGCCTGGAGATGTGGGCACACGGGTCAGGGAGTGACCACACACGTAGGTGTCAGGGTCGTAGTGGGCACACGGGTCGGGGAGTGACCACACACGTAGGTGTCAGGGTCGTAGTGGGCACATGGGTCGGGGAGTGACCACACACGTAGGTGTCATGGTCATAGTGGGCACACGGGTCAGGGGAGTGACCACACTCACATAGGTGTCAGGGTCGTAGTGGGCACACGGGTCAGGGGAGTGACCACACACGTAGGTGTCATGGTTGTAGTGGGCACACGGGTCGGGGGAGTGACCACACTCACGTAAGTGTCATGGTCGTAGTGGGCACATGGGTCGGGGGAGTGACCACACTCACGTAGGTGTCATGGTCGTACAGCTCCACAGCAATGCTGGGCGGCTGCTCTGCGATGCTGGCTGGCTCACCAAAGATCTCGATCTCATAGAAAATAAGAGTTTGGTCCCAGGTAGGGTTCAGGGTGTTCTTCACCACCACCGTCTTCTGGCTCTGGTGCAGGAAGGAGACGATGGCATAGGGATCTGTTTGAACAGGGTGGGAAAGGAGAGGGGACTTAGCAGGGAGCACGAGAATTACCTGTCGAGGCATGGCAAAGCCAGAACATGGAGTGGCTGCCACTCTGGAGGGATATTTAGGCCGATGCCCTCTCTGCGAGTCTCTCCCAGCTCCTGCTGAGGCCAGCCGACAGCCATCTACATCTACATGGAGATGGCGCCTGGCCTTGGCCCTGGGCCTCGAAACCCAAAGTGCAACTTTTCTGCAGCTTCCTGTCTGGCTAGCAGGCACAAAGTGTGCTGGAAAAAGTGGGTGTCTATGTGGTCCCCTCACTTACCCAATAGGCAGTTACTGAGCGCCTTCTGTATACCACACTAGGGTCGACATATTGGGAGCCGGGAACACAATTGGAGCAAAATGTAAAATATTTGCAGAAACAAATGACAAAGTACAGTTTGGATAAGAACCCTGAAGAACAGACACAAAGGATGGGAAGTGTATTCACGGGAGGTCTGGGTTCCTTGAGGAAGGGAGAGCAAGCCACAGGTATTGGACTCTGGGAGCTCTGAGATGCCCACAGTAGGACACAGGCAAGCCTTTGCTTCAGCAGCTGTGGAGAACAGGCTGGAGTGGCGCGTGTGGGAGTGCAGAGACAAGCTTGAGGCTACTGTGTGGGGGTCCAGGCAGAGGGGGAACTTTGCTAGACATTGCACAGTGTGAGCTTCCCACTGCCCCCAAATTCCTGCACAGCCTGCTGGCCTGGGACCCTGACAAGACAATCATTCTCTGCCTAGGCCCCAAGGCAAGTTGGTCTGATAGAAGCATATTGTAGAACAGTGATCCTCAAATGTGAGGGTGTCACAGAATCACCTGGAATGTTGGCACAGACCACCAGCCCCACCGCTGGCACATGTGATGTAGTAGAGTTGGGTAGGATCCTTGTCTTCCTAGCAAGATCCAGGCTATGCCGTCTTTGGGGAAACATGTGGACAGCAGTGTGAGGTTTTCACAATGCGTATGCCTGATTTGAGAAGGGGCAGAGTGCCCGGGGAAAGGGTTCTTCCACTCTCTCCCAAAATAACATCAGTTTGAGGGTAAGGTCCTGTTCATTCCAAATGACAGATAATGAGGGCATGTGGGTGGGACAATCAGGATAAAGGAGGCCAGCAGCTGGATACCCAGGAGGACCAAACACAAGACTGTAACACAGCCAAGGCCTTCGGCCTCTGCCCCATCCCACAGTGCCCTGCACATCAAGCCCTTAGGCTGGGCCTAGCATTACCATAACTTCCCACATGGCCCCAAGATGGCCCCAGTGGACTCGCAGGGTGCAGGGTTGTTCAAACACAATCCTGGGGCTAGTATAGGAAGAGATTTCTTCCTCCAAAATGGGAAGCAGGCCAAGATTCCTGGCCATGAGAAGACCAAGAGGCAAGCCAAGGCAAGCACAGGAGGTGACAGAGAGGGGCTGGCAGGATCCATCAAGGGAAGAGACAGCAGAGTCCAGCATCTTGATTGTTAGAGAGGTAGCAAGGAGGGAGAAAACATTTCTGTTAAGGTCAGAACCACGGGCACCTGTGGCAGAACCATACAGGTTGACTGACAGGTTACCAACATAGCACCCAGCCTGAGCACAACCTAACACTCAGGAATGGAAGCACAGAGGAACAGACATGGGCGTCCTGTGGAATATCGACTTTGAACCTGACTCTGTGGTTGGAAGAGGTCAGTGAGAGGCCCTTGGCTGAAAGACTCCCGGGGGTGGGGGGGGGGTCCCTCCCTGGCACGGGATTCCCCCATCGATGCACCGGCCCTGGTAGGCTGGCCCTGAGCCCTTTCCCTCCTGCCCCTGGCAAGGCCTGGCGGCGTCTGTGCATTTAATGAAACCGTCTGGCTGTGATACCATCAGCTCCAAGCTCGGCAGAGAACCTCTCCCAGTTCCAGTAAGGGAAGGAGAGTGCATTCCGATAAATAAAACCATATTAGAGAGCCAGCGAAAAAGCCTCTTTTGTTCCCACCCCCCGTGCTTCCCAACGCTTTATTTTTATAAGCGTGCGGGCCCCAGACCGACCGAGTTTACACAAAGATCACAATTGCACATTGTAGCGGCCGTGCACGCTGTATTGGTGTTGGCAGCACCCCCCACGCCGGCCCCTGAGCAGGACGGCTCCTTCTAGCAGCTCCAGCAGCTCAGGCAATGAGCTCAGTGCTGGGGGGACAGGGAGGGAGCAGCTTGCAAACAAAACTCCACTAGACCCACACCCGGGTACCCCACCCACCCATGGGAGGGACAAGGACAACAAAAGCATTGTGAAGAACAGGCCTGGAGGCCTTGAGCCTCAGACACTGGGCTACTGTGTGCAGGGGCCTGGCCCCACCCCCCAAAAGAAACAAGTTACGGCAAGGTGGCCAGATGGACTCACAGACACATCCTCTAGCAGGGACAGCAAGAGCAGGACAAGGGTGAGGGAAGGGAAGGGCTGGGTCCCCCATGTCCAACACCTAGCTCGGCCCAGGCCCTGCCACCTAAGCCCTGCAGCAAGCCCTGGCCAAGGGAGCTCTCCGAGGACCACAAGCTGCCTTTGAAAAGCTCCAGCCACAGGCACCTGAGGATGTCACCAGGCTTCCTCATCACAAGAGACCCAGGGACTTGTCAGCAAGTCCTAGACAGGCCTGTCTAGATTCAGAGCTTTGTGCCAGGGTGAGGCCAGTCCTGCTCAGATGGCACCTGCATCCCCATCAACCCACCCAGACCACCAGAGCAGGGGCCAGAACTGATGCTGATACCCCTCCATCAGGAGCGCCCAATCACAAACCCAAGATTCCAGATGGCCAGGGCTGGCCCAACTCCTCATCCAGTGCCCTATGCCATCGCCATAAAAAAAGGAGGGTCGGGGTTGGAGAGTTGGCTCAGTGGTTAAGAGCACCAACTGCTCTACCAGAGGACCCAGGTTCGATTCCCAGCACCCACATGTGGCTAAGAACCATCTTTAAGCCGGGCGTGGTGGCGCACACCTTTGATCCTAGAATTCGGGAGGCAGAAGCAGGCGGATCTCTGTGAGTTCAAGGCCAGCTGGGGCTATAGGGAGACCTTGTCTCAAAAAAAATTTGTTTGTTTGTTTATCTTTTTGAGACAGGTTCTCCCTGTAGTACAGCTGGCCTGGAACTTGCTATGTAGACCAGGCTGACCTTGAACTAGCAGAGATGCACCTGCCTCTGCCTCCTGAGTCCTGGGATTAAAGGTGTGTACCACCATACCCAGCCAATTTATTTTATGACATGCATGTGTCTGTGTATGTGCAGGTGAGTGTAGGTGCCCACAGAGGCCAGTGGCATCAGATTCCCAGAAGCCGAGGTTACAAGAAGTTGTGAGCAGACTGATGGGGGTACGTGGAATTGAGCTTAGGTCCCCTGGAAGAGCAGTACCTGCTCTTAATCACTGAGTCATCTCTCCAGCCTGGGAGGTGCTTTTTTGAGACAGGGTCTCACTGTGTATTCTAGGTTGGCCAGGCTGCCCTTGGAACTCGTGACAGTCCTACCCCAGCCTCCTGACAACTGGGATTGCAAGTGTATGCCCCTATACCTGACTTTGCAGGCCATTGTTGAGAAACCCCACTGTGGAAAATTCTAGAGGCTTCTGAACTGGCTGTGGNAATGGTCCCCACTAGGTGAGGAGGGCGGAATGGTCCCCGCTAGGTGAGGAGGGAGGAATGGTCCCCACTAGGTGAGGAGGGAGGAATGGTCCCCACTAGGTGAGGAGGGCATAATGGTCCCCACTAGGTGAGGAAGGAGTGGTCCCCACTAGGTGAGGAGGGTGGAATGGTCCCCACTAGGTGAGGAGGGCATAATGGTCCCCACTAGGTGAGGAGGGCGGAATGGTCCCTACTAGGTGAGGAGGGAGGAATGGTCCCCACTAGGTGAGGAGGGCGGAATGGTCCCCACTAGGTAAGGAGGGCATAATGGTCCCCATTAGGTGAGGAGGGTGGAATAGTCCCTACTAGGTGAGGAGGGAGGAATGGTCCCCACTAGGTGAGGAGGGCGGAATGGTCCCCACTAGGTGAGGAGGGTGGAATGGTCCCCACTAGGTGAGGAGGGCGGAATGGTCCCCACTAGGTGAGGAGGGCGGAATGGTCCCCACTAGGTGAGGAGGGCGGAATGGTCCCCACTAGGTGAGGAGGGCGGAATGGTCCCCACTAGGTGAGGAGGGCGGAATGGTCCCCACTAGGTGAGGAGGGCGGAATGGTCCCCACTAGGTGAGGAGGGCGGAATGGTCCCCACTAGGTGAGGAGGGCGGAATGGTCCCCACTAGGTGAGGAGGGCGGAATGGTCCCCACTAGGTGAGGAGGGCGGAATGGTCCCCACTAGGTGAGGAGGGCGGAATGGTCCCCACTAGGTGAGGAGGGCGGAATGGTCCCCACTAGGTGAGGAGGGAGGAATGGTCCCCACTAGGTGAGGAGGGCGGAATGGTCCCCACTAGGTGAGGAGGGAGGAATGGTCCCCACTAGGTGAGGAGGGCGGAATGGTCCCCACTAGGTGAGGAGGGTGGAATGGTCCCCACTAGGTGAGGAGGGCGGAATGGTCCCCACTAGGTGAGGAGGGTGGAATGGTCCCCACTAGGTGAGGAGGGCGGAATGGTCCCCACTAGGTGAGGAGGGCGGAATGGTCCCCACTAGGTAAGGCAATTGAATTCAAACTACACTGCAGCAACATCACTCCTATAAAATTAAGAAAAGGCCGGGCATGGTGGTACAGCCTGTAATCCCAGCACTCGGGAGGTAGAGGTGGAAGATCAGGAAGGGGTCAAAACCACCTTCAGCTGCACAGTGAGCTTGAGGCCAGCTAAGCAACATAAGACCTTGTCATAAAATAAAAAATTAAAAATTAAATAAAATTAATTCATTAATTCAGAAAAAAATTGTCTAAAATTATAAAACTCAGTGTTAGCAAGCAGTAGATGAAATAAGTGTTCTCCCTCCCTACTGGAAGCTACTTAGCAGCCTTCAGAAAAGTGACTGGGCAGATGCCCTGAAAACATAAAAGTGGTTGCAGCAACCTTTTCCCCACATTCTTGGGAATTATCCAAATTAGCCAAAGGCTCTGGGTCAAAAGATGTCACTTTAGCGTCGCTGGAAACATGTCAGTCACTCAATATGCATTTAACATTGGCTACTGTATGGTAGACTAGCATGGTTCTGGAGATAACTTCCAAGTTCTTGAATGTAACTTCCAGGTAAGAATGATAACTACCCAAGTTAAGAGGCAAGGTGACATTCAGGAGTGAGGGGCAGGAGGTGGGTCCAGTCAGCTTCCCAAAGGAAGTCTCCTGCCCAAGAAATGCAAGGTCAAGACTGAGCCAGATCCAGGCAAAATGGAGGGCACTTAAGACACAGTAGCAAGTAAGCAGCTGCCCTGGCTGACAGGAAGAAGAAAACCGGGAGGGGGGGGGGGCGTGTACAGGAGGGAAGGTGGGCAGACTCCAGTCCTGACTCATGCTGAACCATCTGGCCTGAGTCCTGACTCCCGTTCTCCTGCAGGGGGTAGGGGTACAGAACAGCACTGAAGCAGGTGAGACAGCTCCTTCCTTAGCCTTGGGCTGTCATCTGTGCATCATAAAGCAGGCTCCCCCTTCACACGCTCTTACTCAGGAACCCCTTCTAAGTGGAGCATTTCACGAGCCTCTAATGCAGTCTGGCAAACCCTTTCCCAAGCCTATTGGGTGGGCAGGCCCCACCAGAGCCAACCTGAACAAAAATCCTGATTTATAAGGGATGCGCCAAGCAGCATCAGGATTATCAGAAGCCCAAAAGCAAAAGGTCCCCAGTGGCATCCAGGTCTTGGGGCACACTACAGCACTGGGTTCAATGGGCCTCACCGTGACCTACCCAGACAGGACTAACTCTCAGAGTCTTGAAGGGGGATGCAGGATGGGACAAGGAACAGAGTATGTGATATCTAAGTCCTTTGGAGCCACAACTTTTACCTCAGAGTAAAGCCCATCCCAGTATCAGAAAAGTTGCTGGATCTGCAGCATCTTGCATTCTGTCTGCCTGGTCTCTGTGCACATACCACAGGTACAGAGATGTGGCCACAAGGGTTAGCCCTGTGAGGCACAACCCCTGGCTACCTGGACATCAACATCCCACAAGACCCTTCTTCTCCCAACATCGACGCTGTCCCAGTAAGCTTCCTGGGCACCTCCTGGCATCTCTTGGCTCTACGGCTACAGAGAAGCAAACACAGCCCTGGCCTCCCTGCGGCCATGAGGCTTGCCTCATAGGGACCAAACAGAGCCCATGGAGACATAGGAGCCAGGCACAGGACCAGAGCTCCACAGGCCGGTGGTGGGAACCTCTCCCAGGGTTCGGGGGGCTGCTCTGGACAGTACCAGGCAGCTAAAAGCTTCTCCCAGATGCAGTCATGGCCCGACCCTCCTGGGACCACAGACTTGATGGCTTTACACATGAGCTTCAGAAACGCCAGCCTGTGGCCAGGCACAGCGTCGGGACGCCAGCCACCCTAGGGTCAGTTCCCGGGGAGAAATCACTTTGGTTTAGGGTTTGGGAGTGAAAATAAACACTCTAGGTTTTACAGGTTCCCCGTGTTGGCTGCTGTTTTCCTTTCCAGTAGCTGCTCAATCGGGCCTTTCATTCAGAAGCCCGTGGCCTCTGAGGAAGCCTGGGCAGTACCCTCAAAGCTCAAGGGATGTTTATCTGGGTGGAAAGTGTGACGTCTCCCAGGCCAGTGACGGCTGACCCTGCTGCTGTGGGCCACAGGCTGAACCCAGTTCCGCAGACTGCAATCCCAGGGGAGCCCTTGCCCTGCAAGATCCTCAGCCAGCCAGCTCACAGAAGACAAGGGGCCTTCCACCCTCACCCACACACCTCCTCCAAAGAGAAAAGAGGCCCAGATGGAAATCAGCCCATTTCCACTTTTCTCAGGGTCAGCTCCAATGCCTCAGTCCTGGACACGGCCACTGTAGGTATCTAACTGCCCCTAGCCTGCCAAGGCCAGCATGCAGGCTTTGTGAAGGGCTCTCTCAGGTCTCAGCCCCAATGCCCAGAAGGGAGTTTCTCCAGTCATGAATTCTTGGCCGAGTGGGGCTGGAAAGCGGGTCACTGAGGGCAAAGGAACCTGAAACTGAACCTTAGCTGAGAAGAGTAAGGCTGAGCTCGGAAGGACAGGCACATAGCTGTAAGCTGTGACAGCATTCTGTGACCAGGAGGCCACGCTCACAGAACTAAGTCCCAGTCAGCCAAGAGCAGCCTTAGACCCAATTCCCAGTTCTGTCACTGGTGAGCTACTTCAAGTAATTTAGAGAACCCATCTGAGTCTCTATTTCTTTACCTGTATAATAGGGGGACACCTACCTGCTCAATGCTGCCTATGTACAGTGGCACTCGGTAAGTGTCTGCTCTTTACATGGCCAGTGCTGCAAGCTCAGAGGGTGCCTCCCCTGGGTGCCAAGCACGGGGGAGCAGTCAGCTCACCTTGGGGAGTCAGAGGGCATGTGGGCTGGGTTTTGAAGAATGCCAGTGTGGTGGTTTGAATGAGAGTGTCCCCCATAGGCTTTAAGTATTCAGACATTTTGTCTCCAGTTGGTGGCACTGTTCTTGGAGGTCTTAGAAGGTGTGGCCATGCTGGAGGAAGTACGTTATTGGGGGCAGGCTTAGTGAGTTTAACAAGCCTTGCGGTCTCCAGTCTATCTCTCTCTGCTTCCTGTGCTCATTGCGAGATGTGGCCCTCGGCTTGCTGCTCCAGCCCCGGCCACCATGCTTCCCGCCACAATGGACTCTGATTCCCTGGAACCGTCAATCGTAAGCTCAAATAAACTCTTCCTTTTGTAAGTTCCCTTGGTTATGGTGGATTTATCACAGCAACAGAAAAGTGACTAAGACAGCCAGGAGTTCACTGAGTTAAAAATGAGGTGGAAATACGTTCTAGGCAGAGAGAACACCAAGTGCAAAGCCCAGGCCATGGAATAGGCTTGCAGATGTGCCCCAAGGCTACTGGGATGGGGCAAGCAGGCAAAGGGAGCGAACAGATGTCCTGGCTGGGGCCACAGGAGCTACAAACAGCTTGTCCGCCAGGCTGAGGACCACAGGTTCACCTGTCAGAGTATGCTTCAAAGCAAGGGAGTAAGGAGATTAGGTATGTCTGAGACAGTGTCGAGGCATCCAGCAAGGCAGGAGACTGAGTGTCCTGGATAAGAAATGCAGGGAGGGGAGGCTGGAGAGATGGCTCAGCAGCTAAGAGCACTGGCCATTCTTGCAGAGGACCCAGATTCTGTTCCCAGAACTCACAAAACAGCTTACAAACATCTATAACTAGTTCTAGGGGATCTGACACCCTCTTCCAGCTTCCACAGGCATCACATACATGTAGTCCACTTACATTCATGTAGTGCACTTACATACATGCAAGTAAAATACTCATATACACAAAATAAGAATAAATCAAAAAAATTTTGAGAAGGGGTAGGGCCAATATACTGCTGAAGCAAGAAAGCATGAAACTTGAGCCAGCCATGGTGCTCACGCCTTTAATCCCAGCACTCTAGCACTCAGGAGGCAGAGGCAGGCGGATCTCTGTGAGTTCAAGGTCAGCCTGGTCTACAAAGCGAGTTCCAGGCCAGCTAGGGCTACAGGGAGACCCTGTCTCAAAAAGAAGAAGAAGAAGAAGAAGAAGGAGGAGGAGGAGGAGGAGGAGGAGGAGGAGGAGGAGGAGGAGGAGGAGGAGGAGGAAGAGGCCACCTATGAGACTGTATGATGAGGATTTCTAGCCAGACAAAGCAGGGGCTCGGCCTGGAAGGGCAGGGCCTGGAAGGGGTGGGGCCTATGAAGCTTGGTCCCAATCAATGCAGAGTGAACTGCACATATTGATAAAGCAGAAAGGAAAGGAAGATGAGATTGCTGCAGATCCAACAGAGAATGGCCCGTGGGAGCCATAGCCAGGCAAGCTCTTAGGAAGGAGAGGATAGTCAGCCAAGCCAAACCTGAGCAGGCCACGCATAAGGGGCTGCCGCTCTGATGACCAACAGGTCTCAAGACCCTGGCAATAGCATCCAGCCCTCACAGAAGACAGCCACTCAAGAAGTCCCTGTGGCCCGATACTCAGCACCCAACTCTAGGCCCTCCAACCATAGTCCCAGCACCTCCCCCTCTTCCACCTACCAGAGAAGGAGTCCTTGTCCATGGCAGGCAGATCTCGGGCCTGGTACAGGTAACAGCGCAGATGGTATCGGTTCCCATCTTCACCCAGGAGGAAACAGAGATGCCAATGTAATGGGTCGGACTGCTATGAGCTGGGGCTATGGGAAGGAGAGGGTCTGCCCCAGTAAGGGCAGCAGATTCTGGCCAAAGATAGAAATAGCAGAGCTATCATGCGGAGTGAGCCTCTCCAGACAGGAGGACAGATCCTAGCACAGAGGCAGTGTCCTAAGTCTTTTGGAACTGACTAGACGATGGGGAGGGGGTTAGGGAAAGAGGGAGAGATAGGCTAAACCCAAAATGAGAACAGTCGTTAACGGTCAGTTCTCCCAAGCCCCACACACCTGACCATGGAACTCCACCCAGAGTGTGGATAATCCTCCCCCTCTCTCTTATTACCATGTGTCACTTACAGTCAAAGATGCAGGAGATTGTGGGTCTATTCACACCAAAGCTCAGTGTGGAGACTGACATGGAATCATCACTCTTGTCATCCATCACACCTCCCTGGGAACACAAAACTCATCAGAAAGTAGCAGGGAAACTAATGCAAAGAATAAAATCTTGTAGACACCACCACTCAGATATGGAGGTGGGCCCTCAGCTCTGACTTCATCTGAGGGAGCCCAGCCTCCTACATCATCATTGGACACCAGTGTAAAAGCTGCAGCCGGGTGTGGTGGTGCATGCCTTTAATCCTAGCACTCGGGAGGCAGAGGCAGGCAGATCTTTGTGAGTTCAAGGCCAGCCTGGTCTACAGAGTGAGTTCCAGGACAGCTGGGGCTACAGAGAGACCCTGTTTCTAAAAGACCAAAAAAAAAAAAAAAAGCTGCAAAGGACTGTGGAAAGCTCTTCTGCCTCTTGAGAAGACCAGGCAAGATGGGGTGGGGTTTTGAATTGCTTGAGCCCAAAGATTAGCATCTGTTAGGTATCAGTGGCAAGGAGGTGGGGTCCAACAGGAATCTGCCCTCTAGAGGTAAATGAGCCCCCATCTCTGCTCAGCCTAAGCTTAGTGACAATGCCAAGCTGAGTCTCAGCTCTGGGAACAGGATACACAACTTAATTGCCATCCCTCAGCAGTTCCTCCAAACCAGGAGAGAATGTAGGCTAGGGTGTGTTGGGGTCAAGGACAAGACCAGGAGTAGGAGGCAAGGTTGGCCTGCAGTCCTGATTAGAAACCTGATTAGGGGCTGGAGAGATAGCACAGCGGTTAAGAGCACTGACTGCTCTTGAAGAGGACTGGGGTTTGATTCCCAGCACTCACATGGCAGCTAAAAACCATCTTAGGCCGGGCATGGTGGCACACGCCTTTAACCCTAGCACTGGGAGGCAGAGGCAGGCAGATGTCTGTGAGTTCAAGGTCAACCTGGTCTACATAGTGAGCTCCAGGCCAGCTGGGACTAAAGGGAGACCCTGTCTCAAAAACAAACAAACCTGATTAGACGCTCACTGTGCACAAAACCAGACAGTCAACCATCACCTGGCACACATTAACACTGAACGACAAGCCATCTTTGGGAACCCCAAGAGCAGACTGCTCCCCTAGGCCAGACGCCCCTCCCTGTGGGCTCTGTCAGATCTACCTTCCTCTCCAGGCCAGAGCACAAGCCAAACCCTGCAGAGGGACTGAGAACAAGACAGAGAGCGGAGATCACTTCCTAGACACCCCTGCTGCCACAACCTCAGGTTCATGGCTTTCTCCAGTCCCTCTGCTCCACTGCACAGGCAGCGGCCTGACAAGGTGGCATTGGCTCCATTTCTTTCCTGGTGCTTTCCTTGTCCCACGTGTGCACACGCCCTCTAAGTGTTGGTTTCTCTCTGAAATGGCCTGTTTGTCTTCCTCCAAGTCTCTCCCAGACTGGTCGGTCTCTAGTCCCCAGGACCTTACTGCTCATAACCCTGACCCTGACCCACCTAGGCTGCACCCGCTTCCTACAAGTCTCCCCAGATCCTGGAGCTGAAAGCCCCTCCACCCAGGTCTCCAGACACAAGACACTACTGCCACGTCCACACTCCCCTCTCCAACCACACCTACACTCGGCCCTGGCCCCACCTCCTGCTCCTAGCAGCCCCCTGGATGTTAGTCCTCTCACTCTGAACACATCTACCTCCACATCAGAACCAGCCCTGGGTCTGGATCCTTCATAGGCTCTTACACCTGGGGCTCAGTGTCCTGCTGCTCAGACTCAGTGCCTTACTGGTTTCCCCCACTTGACACCAAGGCTTTCGGTCCCCAAACCTAGCCCTGGGCAGGCAGGCTGTGCCCCCCACAGCTGCCTCTGACTCTTACCCTCCTAAAGACAAAGTATTCTCAACCACTCCTGGGACAATATGTTCATCCAAAGGGCAAGATGGGTCTTCCCCTGAGCCACCCTTACAAAAGGCCCACGCCACACATGGGAGCAGTGTGCTCCTCTGCTGTCCCAGGGAACATAGCCAGGTCCTGCTGCAGTGAGCTAGACTCTGGCTCCCACCACAAGACACCTTCCCTGCTAACAGGGGGGAATTCAGTGACACCCCTCCACTTCCTTAGGCCACAAATTAAATAATGATGTGGTTTTAATAATGGTTTTAAAACCACATCACTTAAGATCTGATCCTGGCCTGCCACTAACTGTCCCTGTGTCTTGGGACAAGTTACTTAACTTCTCTGAATCAATTTCTTTGCAAATTGGAGATAATTTGTACAATGCCCAGCTTGGAAAGTTCCTGTGACTGTTAAACATTGCCAGCTGATCCCTTCTCAACCTTTTGATTATGATCAAGTATAAAGATAGCCAGCATGTTGTTTTTAGTACACTGCTGGGCACATAGTATATACTCAAGAAACGTCAGCTTACAGTTACAAGGCCCAGGCTGGGGGAAGAGCAGAGGTCATAAGCTTTACACTTTCAAATAGTTCCCATTTGTTAGCATCAGAATTGAGTTTGATCACCATGCAAAATTCCAGGGCCGCAGTAGCAGAGACAGCATTTCTGGGCTCTCTGGCCAGCAAGCCTAGCCTATGTCACAAGTCCCTGAGTGAGAAACTGTCTCAGAAAACAAGATGGACAATTCCGAAGGAACAACACCTAATGCTCACTTACAGTCTACACACACACACATGCATGTGCTCACGCACCCACATGCCACAGGAGAACTGAATAACTGAGAAGGGTGTCATACTGTAGACTGGGAAAGATCCAACCCATGCGTCTGAGGCCCTGTCTCCTGGGTAGGCATGAACCACGAGTCCCGAGCTCCTGAAGGAAAGCGCTTGACTTGTCCTACCACACTGGCACTCTCTTCCCAGAGTAAGTAGAAAATCCAGTATCTCATGGCTGTAAACCCTACTCCCAGGTTTGTGGGCTTTGAGACACCACAAGCAGGCGCAGGCTTTGGGGGCTCAGTAAATCATGCAGGTGTGAGACATGAGGACACCAGTCAACAAGTGAGGAGCTTGGCAGCAAGTCACAGTCTCAAACATGCATCTTGGTCCCCTTCACAGGCTCTGCTGAGGATGGAGGCCCAGGACTGTAACCCTGTCCCCTCAACCCAGCCTGAATGCAAGCAGGGTGCTGGGTGTGCAAATGCAGACAGATGCTGGGTGTGCAAATGCAGACAGATGCTGGGTGTGCAAATGTAGGTGGTGCTGGGTGTGCAGATGCAGGCGGGTGCTGGGTGTGCAAATGCAGGTGGGTGCTGGGTGTGCAAGTGCAGGCAGATGCTGGGTGTGCAGATGCAGGTGGGTGCTGGGTGTGCAAATGCAGGCATATGCTGGGTGTGCAAATGCAGGCAGGTGCTGGGTGTGCAAATGCAGGCAGATGCTGGGTGTGCAACTGCAGGCGGGTGCTGGGTGTGCAAATGCGGGCAAGTGTGCAAATGCAGGTGGGTGCTAGGTGTGCAAATGCAGGTGTATGCTGGGTGTGCAAATGCAGGTGGGTGCTGGGTGTGCGAATTCAGGCATGTGCTGGGTGTGCAAATGCAGGCAGGCTGCTGGGTGTGCAAGTGCAGGCAGGTGTGCAAATGCAGGTGGGTGCTGGGTGTGCAAATGCAGGCAGATGTGCAAAAGCAGGCAGGCTGCTGGGTGTGCAAATGCAGGCGGGTGTGCAAATGCAGGCAGGCTGCTGGGTGTGCAAATGCAGGTGGGTGCTGGGTGTGCAAATGCAGGTGGGTGCTGGGTGTGCAAATGCAGGCGGGTGCTGGGCATGCAAATGCAGTGAGGTTGCCCAGATCACAAGCCCCACCATGCATCTCTCCTATACGGAATTCTACAGGGTCAACACTGGTTGCTGAAGCTATTGGTACCCTGGTCCACACAACTTGCATGTACCCTCTGGCATGTAATTAGAAGAGGTGTTCCCCTCCCTGGTTCTTCCAGAGGGCTGGGCCAGGTATTCCAGGCCTAGCTCAGGGGCCACTAACATTCCTCTGGAGCATCCCATACAGCTTACACTTCTTCCCCTGCCTGCTCCCAAGGAGGCTAGTGGCCCCAAATGGCCCCAAGATCCTCCAGCCGCTCCCGAGTGATATGATCAGGAAAACAGGCAGAGATTGCTGAGAGACTTCTGGGTGGCAGGGCTAGCCCGGTTCTAGTTTGCCCTATGGGCAAAATCACACACACACACACACACACACACACACACACACACATGTGCACACAGCTGACCAATGCCTTGCTATGCTCTGACCACTGATCCTCTTCCCAGGAAGCCTGCCCTGCCCCACAGACAGCCCATGAGAGTCTGGGGAGACCTCACTCCCCAGTCGGAGGGGACTTCCCGACCACCTGTGGAAAACCTGCTCTGACACTCGACCTTACAGAGCCCTCGCGTGCCACACCCAACTCCCAGGGCTCTCCCACAAGCCAGAAGGGAGCTCCCAACCCTCACACCACTTTGCTCTTCCCTGTAACGCCAGTGTTTGATAAATTGGTTAATGTATCAAACATTCTGACAATGACCAGTGTGGGCTCCAGGAGGGCACATAGTGGCAGTGCCTGGCACTGAGCAGCCCAGGACCAACTACCAAGTCAGTGAGTCTAATCCAGGGCTAGTCCTGCCCTCTTCCTGACAGTGCCTTTCTCTAGGAGAAAGAAAAAGCTAAAGCAATTCTCAGGGGTGGAGTCTGACCTAAGAAAAGGAGCACAGAGATGCCGTCCCAGGTGAGGCCTGGGGGAGGAGGCGCAGCGGTGCTGGTGATGGGGGCCATTCTCGGCGTCACTACCACATGGTCCAAGAGCCGGACCAGTGGAACCTCATAGCTAGAAGACCAAAACCAGAGCATGTAGAGCAGTCTGCAGTGGGCAGCCCCTTTCAGGAGTAGGCTCATGTTCCAGGGCCCGATGCTCCTCCACCAGGGCCCATGCCCAGTCCAGGCTGTGCAAAGTTCCAGGAAGATGGGGAGGACACTACCTGGGCTTCTCAGTGTGTGGGGTGGGGGAAGGGCAGCTGGCATGGCAGGATGGACAGTTTCTGAGACCTGGTTCCTATCGTCTGTCACGGCACACACCTCCTGGGGCAACCATGGAAAATGCAAAGGGGCTAACCTAGGAGCTGCGTACATTCTGGACTGGAATATTCTTTCTGGCGGGGCCTTCTGTGACCCGAAGTTGACTGGAGCAGCCCTGGTCCTCTGGCTAGACATCAGTAGCATTCCACTTTGTTACGGCTACTGAGATGTCTCCAGACATTGTCAGATGTCCCTAGGGAAGGGGGAATGCCCCCCACCCAAGAACCACTACTAAATTATTAAACCAGATGATTATATATATATATATACAGATAGATATAGATATAGATATAGATATAGATATAGATATATACACAGTCCTAGGCCAGTACCTGGCACACAGTGGGTCAATCCAACTTGGTCACCTCTCCAGTCCTACGGTAAGCAATGCCCTCACGGAACCCCCACTCCTCCCACTTCCGCCACAGGGCCTTTGTACTGGCTCTTAGCTCCGTCCAGCATACCCTCTCTACTAAGCTAACTTAAGGTCCTCCTTCAGCTCAGACATTCCAGATGTCTGGTACTTCCTTGTCTGCCTCCCTTCAACAGCAGTCTTTACCTCCCCAGTTTCTCTTCTGCAGGAAGCAGGCAAGGCATGGAGACAGCCTCTGTCATGCACACGCACTTCCAGTCCTATACCTAGCATGGAGCAGGCTTCAAGCAGAACAACAACCCCCAGTATGCTGTTCCCCTGGGCCGCATAGGCAGTTCGGAGACCAAAGGTCCCAGGCAAGAAATAGTTCAGTGTGTGGCTAGCAGCGTGTCCGCCTCACCTCAGGAGGTCAAGGGCCATCTCTGCCACAGAAGGGACACCCAACAGGGCCTTCTGTGTGTTAGAAGAGCATAGAGGGAGCTTTGGAGTGCCCCTTTTGATCAGGCTTCCCAGAGAAAGTGTGGGTTGCTTGGACAGCAGCAGAGAGCTAAGCTGGCAGGTGGGCAAGGACGGAGGTTCCACCTCGGGGTTCTATACACAACTCGCCTGCACAAGAGAAGGCTGCTGGGGTCTCAGCCCACCCGTCCCTCGTGCCCACTCCTGCCCAGCCCCTCCTGCCCAGCCCCGCCGGCCCAGGGCATTGGGTTTCCCACAGCCACATTCTTCACTCCATAGCTCATGTGGCGACTCCCAGGCTGGGGCTGGCAGCCATGCCGTCTGTGGCCACACACTGTGTCCTGGGGCTAGCTGTATACAGGATCCTGTGGCTCCCTCTGGGGTGGGGAGGGGCGGACTGGGTGGCCTCCAACCCACCGCTGCCCGGCAGGAGGCCATAGCGTCCTGGAGGAGTCTAAGGCAGGAGGGAAGAGAAACTGAGCCTCAGAGATGCAGCGCAGCCCCAGAGGTCCTCCAAGATGAGGCCAAGCCTACTTAGCCCTGCCCAGGGCTGACCTCCAAGGCCTTCAGCCAGGAAGAGGTGGGCTAGGAAAACATGCCTATAAAGAGGGCCCGTCCCTCACCTGAACAGGATCGGGGCCTATACCAGGCCTGGCAATACTCCTGAGGTTCCTTCAAAGCCACGTACTGCCTGCCACAAAGGTTCTTCCATCCTAACCAGGGTACCCTGCATGAACCTCAGCCTAGAGACCTCAACTGAGTAGAAAGGAGATGCGGGAGGCAGGTAGAGATGGGCAAAGTAGTCACAGACTGAGCAGGATAGGACAGTGCCTCAGCTCCACACCACAGCTGCCAGCAAGAAATCAGCAAGTCCCTCTTGGGACTATCAGGGAGACCCCAGAAATCTTCTCTGCCTTGGCCAGATCAAACTGAGGAGTGTAGCCTAGCAGAAGTGACTGCTTTCCTCCTCCCTCAGGGAAGGACCACTCCCTCCTCTTCCTGACAGGAGGCAGGAGCCACAGCCAAGGGTCTGGGCTGCTGGGAAGGATCCTAATAGTAGCAACCACCCACCCACCATCACTCTGTTCATGTGTATAGGATCAGAGACACCAGGGCAGCGGGTGCTGGAGCTCCACAGCTGTCAGAGTGGGTTCCATTCTCAGGACTCTGCAAGGCAGCTGTTGGGTATGGCCATCAGATAAAAAACAAAACAGTCTACATCTCCAACTCAAAGAAGTTATATTTAAAACAGAGGTGGGTGAGCTTGCCTATAATCCCAGAACCTGGGAAGCTAAGGCATGGAGACCGCAGAAGTTCAAAGCCAGCCAGGCTTACATAGTGAGTCCTAGGGCAGCCTGAACTATAGAATGAGACCCTGCCTCAAAAGATCAAAAAAGGAAAACAAAAAGGAACTGCACATATGTGTACATTGCACTGTGGAAATCTGTAAGTGCTCCAAGCCTGCACTGGGGACCCTGGCTTGGCTTTTTTACGGAGTTGGCAGCTGAGCACTGGTCAGCACAGCCCCCAGGTGACCCTCCAAATATCCACCATCTTCACTGTCCTTATACTAGGGACAGCCAAATAACATGATATACAACAGAGTATCTATCCTAAACCTTCACCACCTGCCATGGAATAGTCCTGAAACAAGTTTTCCCTCTGCTTCAGTTTGCCTGTCTTCAAACTGGGTTCCAACAGAGCCTGCCTCCAAGGGCTGGTAAATGAGATCACCTATCAACAGTGGGTGACCGCTGGAATGGGTCATGAGGAACGTCCATAAACAGCCAGGGAGCTGAACACTCTCACCTCTGTGGGCCATACAGTTTCTGTCACAAACTCCTCGTAAGAGCTATCAGGCACAAACATGGTCATAGGCCATCCAGGAGTGGCATTAGCTATGTGCCAATGGAGAGCACAGAATAGGCCGGGGCCAGATCTGGCATGCGGACCATAGTGTGTTAACCCTGCTCTAGAAAAGGAGGTGAATTGCTTTTTCAATGGCATTATCTCCACCCAACAAGTGAGAAAACAGAGGCTCGTGGAGGTTAATATCACCCCTGTAGCTAGGAGGATTAGCCAACAAAATCAGAGACTCTTTTCCAGGCACCATTGGAGCTAAGGGCACCTAAGCAGGGCTCTGGAGTGACTTCAAATGGCTGAGTGCCAGGAGGGAGGCCAGGAGGCACTTCCAGGACCCATGGCACTGCCCTGGCTGCATGATGGAAGCCTCACACAGGCCAGAGGGCCAGACCAAAGTAGGGAGTAGACTGGAGACCTCCTTTCCCGGTCAGGGCTAATCCAGGCCTTAAGTGGAATAGCAGGCAAGGGTGCAACCCCATTTAATTTACAGCTGGAACCAGAGCTTGGAATCAGCCACTGAAGACCTTGCACAACTACCGGCTGGGCCCCGAGGAGCTGGGAATGCACCAGGCAACCTGGAGCGTTCGCAATGCCACGTGTGGGCTGGCAAGGGCTGAGTGTGTCTTCCCAGGGTCTCCCTCTCTGCATATGCCCAGGCTGCAGAGAAGGCTGGAGCAGGTTCTATCCCATGCCAGCTGCTGCCTCGGGAATTGGGACAAGCTTAAGTCCCACTCTGCCTGGAAGTGTCCTGTTTCTTCATGCCTGTTTTCCTAGAATGACTATTAATAATGTCCCAGACCAGACAAAAAAGTTACAGGGTCACCACAGGAATAGTGGACATAGATCCTAATGAGTGATGTCACACTGAGGGGCACCAACCATCCACTCAACAGAATATGTTGGCATTTCATCTACGGTACAGAGACACAGACTCAGAGCCTTCACATTCCAGCATGGAAGTTGCAACAAGACAGACGTGGGGCCCACGCACTTAGGGGATGGACTCAAACTGTTCTCTCTAGCAGGAGAGATAGGACACCTCTGTTTGAATGGGGCACTAGCCGTCAAGCTGCCCCAGCCAGCCAGTGCCAGGTGAGAAATAGGTGCCCGTTTCAGATATTAAAGAACTTAAGATAGCTCAGTTGGGACAGTGCTGCCTAGAATGCACAAAACCCTGAATTCGATCCCCAACACTGCATAGAACCAGGAATGGTTGTGCACAGCTGTATCACAAGCAGGGAGGCAGAGCCAGGAGGATCAGAAATTCAAGGTCATCCTTGACTGCACAGTGACTTCAAGGCTAGCCTAGGTTACAGCCTCAAAAAAACTAGAAAAAAAAAAAAAAAAAAAAAAGAACCTAGGGGCTTAGATACAGAGTGGGCTTTGCACAGACAGCCCAGTTCCATCACCCCCAATCTGCAAACTGAGCTGGGGTAACAGGCAATACATGGCTTCATCCAGATCCAGAGATGGCCCTCCCTGGCCAAGCCACATCAGACCTAATTTTTAGCCAGCTCAAGTCTTGAGTTACCCTGCACTGGCACCTGCCTCCAGGTGCCCCCTTCCCAGCCCTTCCCAGACTGGAGATGCCTGTCTCTGATGGATCTCACTACTTCAGGTCTGGGCTCCTGAGTGGGAGCATCTCCAGGCTGAGACAAGATACCCACGTGTCACCAGGCTGCCCCAGGGACCTGAGCTGCCTGGATGAGATACAAGGAGCAGGGATGGCTAAGGATGCTACCTAGGGCCCAGCCTCCTGCCACATTAACCTTCTCTCCCTAGGGTTCACCCCAAAGAGCCCTTGATGGGGCAGGAGAGACAATCTGCCCTAGCAGAAGTGAAGTGTTAAAGTACCTGGTGGCAGTCTGCCAAGGGTCAGAAGGTGCCTAGAAGGGAGGAGATAGGGAATCAGCTGTCTCCAGTAAGGTACCAGGGATGCTGCAGGCATGTTTCTGCTGTATGATGTGGAGAGACATCTGCAGGGACAGTGAAGCAACTGTCCCATAGCACCACTGCCCCTGAGGGTCAGCGTGAGCCAGATGTGTTTACTGAGTCCCTGAGCTATGGGCTGTTCTTACCAGTATCTGTATTTTCTTATTACTGATTTTCTGATTACTAAGTCCAAAGCCTCAGTTGCCTCAACTGTAAAATGGGCTAATGTCATCAACCAGTCCACTGAGGTCACTGTGGGATACAGCAAGACAACGCACAAACCTCTCTGCCTGGTTTCTGGCACATGGTTACACAGACTTAATAATTCTTCTCTTTGGGAATTTGGATGCACTGAAGGAATAGTTAAAGCCAGGGGTCAGACACCAGAATTTAGCCATCACAGACAGAAAAGCACACCATCAGGTCCACCAAAAGACAGGAAAATGCACACACACACACACACACACACACACACACACACACACACACTTTGCATTCAGCTTCCTGAGGCTCCTGCAGCTCTGAAGGCAGTTCACAATGCAGCTTTAAACATGGAAGTTTTTCCCAGCTTTACGAGGCGCCAAGGCCGGCAGCACAGGCTTCAGCCCTGTCTCCTCCCTCTCGGCCAGGCTGCCTCTGCAGCTCAGGAAGCGTGCAGAGCCAAGTGCAAAGGCAGGGCTTGGAAAAATCCTCATGCCTGGAGGGCAGGCCCAGGGCAAGGGTGACAGGACAGATTCCGTGAGCTCATCCTCGCAGCCCTTCACCAGAGTTCCCAGAGAGGCTGGTGGCGTCAG
Organism: Rhizomys pruinosus; assembly: GCA_009823505.1. Classification (NCBI taxonomy): domain Eukaryota; kingdom Metazoa; phylum Chordata; class Mammalia; order Rodentia; family Spalacidae; genus Rhizomys; species Rhizomys pruinosus. The sequence goes on from VZQC01012836.1 coordinate 792,704, forward strand.
GAGAGGGTGGCTGGGTGGGAGCCGGCAGTGGCGGCTGTGGCGGCAGCAAGGGGTGTGGGGCGAGGAGAGGGAGGCTGATGGAACACGCTATAATAGCGGCTTTGTGCTCGGATTCCCAGCTCCCTGGGAACGCCAGGAAGATTATGAAACCCGGTGTCTTTGGGAATGCCAGGATATTAGCTGGAAAAAGTATAATACGAAAATAAAATAATGCGCGGGATGGAGACAGCAGACGCTAGCAGACGGAGCCAGGGCCTCCCGCTCTGTGGAGGGAGCCAGGCTTGGCCCCTGCAGAGGCTTCAGGGAAAGGTTGCTGGTGCTAACGAGCCGGCAGGGCCGTCTTCCAACCAGAAGCTTTCCAGAGGGAGCTGGCAAGCAGACCAACCCCGCTGAAGATGCGTGAGCCAGGGAGAGGTGGCAGGAGGCAAGGCCTGATCCTCAAGGCCCAGGCATTCGAAATCCACAGGTTCCTTGGAGGTCCCCCACCCCCGTCCTTCCCTGTCCCTTTTAAGGTCCCTCTCCCTAGTACCATCCTCCAAGTAGCCTCCCTCCTTAGCATGGACTCTGGAAAGACTTAGGATGTCAAAGATGCAGGCTGCAATGGGCTTATTCACACTCATGTGTGACCATCTCTCTTCCAATTCTAAATCCCATGAGGACTCCCCACAGGCCAAGCCTCCATATCAAATCTACCAAAGAGCAGGAGAACAAGTCACCTTGTCCCTTCCCTATTTAGGACCCTGGTCACACACCAAACCTCTCTCAGAGAAGCATCCAAGAGGGGGTGGGGAATGTGAGCCCCTCATTATCTCACAACACACTCTATCCCTTCGTCCTCATTACTCAGAGATGCCTTGGGGCCAGCAGCAGCCACATTACTTAGACATGGAGACTCTTGGGCCCCACCCGGACACTGTATCAGAGCCAGCATTGTAACAGGTCCCTGGCTGGCCTCTCTGCTTATTACCGTGAGAAGCAGCTCTTAACCTGCAACACTGCTAATCCTCCAGTAATGCTAAGATGTGGTCCCTTCTGCAAGTGAGGTAAGACCCAAAGGTGTGGGAGGCAGAAGAAGCAGGATCCTGAGCTCCCAGGCACTCCCGAGCCTGCCACCACACCACACCGACACAGGGGGAGGGGGAGGGTTCAACAGACACCAGGACCATGGGCAGAGGGACCAGTCCCCAGAAAAGAAGTGGGGTCCTGGTAACAGAACAACCAATCATCTGCCTCAAGACAGAAAGTAAGCTTGAGTCCCAGTCCCCTGGCAAATGCAGTGCATTTGGGGACTGGAGCCTGGCTTGTCCTTTGACCTGGCAGGAAGGATGTGGTGACCATGGAAGGGGAGTACGGTGTGGGAGGCTGTGACCAGGAGTGTCTGTTGGGGCTGAGGGGGTCCATTCGCTCAGGTACAGAGTGACCTAAACAGTGACTATCAAAGAGGCCTATGGCTCTGTCCAGAAACTGAACCTTTCTTAAGGCCTTTCAGAGTTCTGTAGGATCCACTCTAGCAACCCAGCATGCATCTCCCTCACTCGAGTTCTCCACATCAGCCATGTTCCCCAGGGATGTGAATGGCTTCCTGGGGCAGGTTCTTTTGATGTACCATAGGTCAGTCACAAGTTAACCACAATCCATCATCTTCCCATAGCTGTCAATGGAACCATTGGTTCCCATAACCTCCTCGTCCACATACAGAACAGACCAGCTTGTTTTTCTGTTTCTAGGAAATCCCCACCGCCACCCAACCCCATAACCCCAGTCACCATGTCAGGAAAGCTCTGCGTGTCGCCCAGCTTTGCTCTTCCAGATCCCAGCAGGCCCAGCGCCCACCTCATCCATGGGTCTGACTTTGTTCCCCTCCCCTCCTGCATCCCTGCTCTGGTCACCTGGCTGGCAGCCTCCAGATCTGCCTTTCTCATATGGCCAACTGGGTGTCATGTTTGCCAGGGCCAAGGGTGAACGCATAGCAGCCCTAGGCTCACCCCACAGCTCTTCTCCATCTACCTGGTTGAGCCTCTAGTACCCCAAGTCCTCCCTATCTGCCACTCCATCTCGTAGCATCTTGGACCCACAGCTCCCTCAGCAGGTTACCTCATCCCTGGCTCTCCTGGTGGGAGTCTCCCTCTCAATTATCTTCTCTGGCTACTTGACTCCGTCCCAGGTCCCTGCTCCGACCAGAGCTCTCCCCTGCTCCACACACTGCTCCGACTCCACACCCCGGCTCCCTACTGTCCACTGGGAAGAGTCCTGAACCCACTCTGTAAGGCTCTCTGTCTACCACTATTTCAGGTTTCTTTTCCTTTTCAGAAGTTCCTCTCTCAAACTTGGTAGTGCTGCCTATCACAGAGCCTTCCATCCCTCTCCTCAGGTACAGGGTCCGGCTCGGGCACAAAACCAGGCAAAGCCAGTCCCTTCCTAGATTTGAAAAGCGCCACCCTGGTCTCTCCATCAGGGAGGTGACTTGGATGCCTTTGTCTAGCCAAATACTGTGACTGTCAGAAAGTGGTGTGCCTTGTGTCACCAGCGCCATCATCACTACCAGGGAGACAGCCAGTATGAGATGAAGGCCGAGACAGAGAGTCCCTGGATGCCCCCCAAAATCAATTTCCTGCCACCTTAACATCTGGCTCCCCTCCAAGGTTCTTCCCAGCTGAGTGAGACTCAAAACCTCTATTCTCATGGGCTGGTTTTAATGGAGTCTTCATGTCTACCTTGTCTTTAAATAGAGTCTCTAATTCTGGGGCCCAATGAGTAAACTGGACAGCTGGTGAGCCTCAGGGACCCTCCTGTCTCTGCCTCCTCAGCACTGGAATTAAAAGCACATACCACTACACCAAGTTTTTTAATTGGGGTATGTAAGACCCTCAGACTTACAGACCAAGCACTTTATCTACTGAGCCATCTCCTCAGCTTCTAGTCGCTAATAGAACTGAATCCTAATCCTTGGGTGCTTGCCTGGCATTCCTCAAGCCAAGAATCCCCTACCCTCGGCCCCATCAGCACGAGCGGCCCCAGGCCCTGCCCAGTGCCCAAGCCAGGTCCAAAGCAGAACAAAACCAGCCATCAGCCACACAGCAGCCCCTGACAGCCATTCAGAGGCCCAGAGCCCGGGCCCTCAGGCTTCCCCTAGGACTAGAGGGGGCTGACTGTAAGCCCGTCCCAGGCTGCTGTTACATTACCTGACCACCAGAGGGTTTCCTCTCCTGCACTGCCACAACTGGAAGTGGCTCCCAGGTAAGGCTGGAATCCAGGACCTCTTTGGGGCCACTGCTAACTTCCACCCAGTTCTCATCACATAATGGGCCCACTCACAGATTCCCACAAGCCTCACAGATGACCTATGGATGTGTGCATAGGCACTGGCTACACTCAAATGTCCCACTAGCTGTAAGACTGATGGGACTTGCTCCCCAGGGTCATACCCCAAAGCTCCCACAAAGAGTGCATACGTTGTCCTGGCTGGATTTCAGAAGTGGGGACCTCACTCAGCCCTCTCATCCTGTCCCCAAGAGGCCCAGGCCAGCAGAGCCAAGAATGGGCTGTGTGCTGGCCCCGTGCTCCTGTTCCAACTGCCGGCATCTCTTCTGGGAGGCCCATTACCCAGACCCTGGGTATCTTGAGCTGACCGCAGTATCACTGGCTATAGAAAGTGCCACAGGAGCAAGGCAGCCAACCAGAAATTCCCTTTCTAAGGTACATGTCTTTCCCAAGTCCCTAAGGAAGCCTTCACTTCAGGAAAATTGAGTCCAACCAAGGACATGTCAGGGCCTCCCAGACCCCTCCGGTACTCCCATAGGTTGGGCTGAGGGCTTCTCTCCCATTCCCGCCAGCTCATGTCTGCCTGGTGAGCTGCTCAGAGCCCAGCCCCCAACTTGAATCTGCACACTCAGAGAAACAGCAGGTGTTCCGGTGCCAAGAAAGAAGCTGTCTTACTTTAGGAAGACACCCAGACTGCTGTTCATCCTCCCCACATGCCACCCCTCAGGGACCAAAGCCAGGATGGCTGGCCAATGTTCTGTCTAAAAGCCTGGCCCTAAGGACTCCATGTCTGCTTCACTCAGCTTGGGGAAGGCAAGCTGCACCCCAACCAACCTCAGCCCTACGTACCAGAGCCCCCTCAAGGGCAAACACGGCTGCAGGCCCAGTCTTCTCCAGTGGCTCCATGCGGCGGCGCCAGCGGCGGCGGCGGAAGGCATCCGTCTTGCGGTACTCAAGGTGGAACTTCCAGCCAAAGAGAGAGGCGTACTCCCAGCCCTCGCCCTGGGCCTCTGCCTGCCGGTGCTGCGTGAGAGAGCAGGCTACTCAGGAAGAGAGACGGCGGCTTTGAGCAGCCTTTAGTGGGAAAGCCAGGCAGGAGAGGAGGCTCCTAGGCCACAGGGAAGCTGAGGAAGTGGGCAGGAGGCAGGCGGCAGCAGGCCTAGAAGCTGGGCTTTGGCCTGTTTATTTGAACTAGGGGTGGACTGTATGAAGCCAAGCTTTCTTGTCATTTCCTTTTTCTTCTTCACATCCTGACTTCTAAACATACAAGTAGGTCTTCAGTTCAAAGGCAAAACAAAGTGATCACTTCCCAAGGTCAGAGTGCTTCTTCCCAGAACACAGGACCTGGGCTAACTGTGAGGGGCCCCGCATTTCACCTCCAAAGGGATCCCTTCCCATCAGGAGACTAGAAGAACCTGGCCCCAGCCCCTGGAAGGCAGTGACCTGACACTGTCCTTAGACATCATCCCAGGCAAGGCCCGCAGCTCAAACAACTGGGTGTCCTCCACAGAGAGAGCAGCTGTTAGTCTGGTTCACTACTGCTCTTTTAAAACCTTTACCTCTTTCCAGAGCCAAGTCAGCCTTCTCTAGATGCTCAAAGGAAAAAGACAGGAGCTGGGCCCCACCAAAGGCTGTGCTTAGACCCAGTGGAGGCCTGACCTGCCACTAAAATCCAAATATGCCCTTAGGAAGGAAGGACAGTGAACGGAGGGTCCAGTGGAGTCTGAAGCTGAGGCTGGGCTGAGCATGGGCAGCCACATTCTCTGGGGAGAGTGCATATGATCACATGTGCTCACACAAGAGCTGTAGGCCTGTCCTGTGTTCTGTGGCTTCCTCAGGTGACCACTGACAGAGCTCACTCTGCCTTTCACAGCCAATATGCTCATGCTGTGACCCATCTCCAGTGGCCAGGCATGGGGGCTCCAGGGCCCAGCCCCCCCCAGGAAGCTACCCCTTTGTGGAGACACGCCCCCCCAGGAAGCTACCCTTTTGTGGAGACGCGCCCCCCCAGGAAGCTACCCCTTTGTGGAGATGCCCCCCCCATAGCCCAGCAACTCTCAGCTGATGGCAGACAGCTAAGAGGGTGCAGATCCCTTCCCCCGCCTCTGAGTGAAGAGGATCTGTGAGGCTCAAGGGCCACCACCAAGCCACAACCTTGCCCCCAAGAGCACAGTCTCCATGTCATGGAGACTCCCTCTAGGACACCAAGCCGTAGGCCCTTCCTGGGATGTCCTAGAGCCTTTTGGGACTGAGCGAACTCTTGAGAAGTACTCCTGCAGCACTCAGACATTTGTATCTGTTCTGCGTGTCTGTGGACAACTGAGCACTGGGGTGACCTGTGTATTCTGTGTGTGATACACATATTCTGGGTATGATCTGTATTCAGGCTATGATTTGTGTGCTGGGTGTGATGTGCAAGCTGAGTGAGATCTGTGTGCTGGTGCAATCTGTGTGCTGGTGTGATCTGTGTGCAAGGTATGATGTGTGTGTGCTGGTATGTCTTGTGGGCTGAATAAGATCCGTGTGCTACTGTGATCTGTGTGCAGGGTGTGGTCTGTGTGCAGGATGAGATCTGCTGCGTGCCGGCGTGATCTGTGTGCAGGATGAGATCTGCTGCGTGCCGGCGTGATCTGTGTGCAAGATGAGATCTGCTGCGTGCCGGCGTGATCTGTGTGCAGGATGAGATCTGCATGCTGGTGTGATCTATATGCAGGATGAGATCTGCATCCTGATGTGATCTATATGCAGGATGAGATCTGCATGTTGGTGTGATCTGTGTGCTGGGTGAGAGCTGTATGCTGGTATAATCTGTATGCCAGGTAGGATCTGTGTGTAGGGTATGATTTATGTGCTGGTGTGACCTGTGTGCTGGTGTGATCTGTATGCAGGATGAAATCTGTGTGCTGCATGAGACCTACATGCAGGTATGATCTATATGCTGGTATATGAGCTGGTGTGACCTGTGTGGTATGTGAGATCTGTGTGCTGCATGAGATCTAAGTGCAGGGTGTGATCTATGTGTGCAAGGTGTGATGTGTATTTTGGGTTGATCCATGTGTGTGCTGAGTTCATCTGTTAGTGTCCTGTCAGTAAATCCACTGGGTCTCATGTGCATGCTGCATGCACTTCCTATGTCTACTTGTGCACACATGTCTACCCCGTGTCGACTGGCCTCCATCCAGAGGTCCCACTGGCATCCAGCTCTCCCAGCCTCACCCTCTTCAATGCCTCCATCTGGCTGAGGTCTCTCCTGCGCAGGCGGACCCAGCGCCGCCGTCGGTGAGTGTAGTACATCTTCTCAGCAGGGACCCAGTGCCTTGGCTTTTTGTCTGGAGGGATGGTGATGCTGTACTCCCAGCCTAGGAGGAGGCACTTGTTAGTCATTGTCAGCAAACCCCCATCTCTTCCTGGGTCATCTTTCCATGTGGGGCACTTAGTCCTTGAGAAGCTGAAACTCTGGGACTTGAAGTGGGGACACCTTCAGCACGTCCTCCGGGTGACGGCGCACAGCGAAGGCCAGGCCGGGGCCAGCGGCCTTCAGCTGTCCCACTAGTGCACCTGGGAGCCTGCTGAGGTGGGGCCCTGAGCTCTGTGTTCCCACCTTGCTCATCGACAGCTCGATTCAGGTCCGTGGACCATTCTTCGTCTTCCCATTTCCAGCCCAGTGGGCACTCAATGTCATCCTTCGGAAGGACCTTCTCCCCATTCTAGGGACAGGACAGGCAGGTGTGAGAAGATACAGATTAGGTAGCCACACGACTCAGGGTCACCATCTCTCAGAAGAGCAGAGCACAGAAGCTCATCAGGTAGGATCAGGGAAGAAGTCTTTTGAGCCACAGATCCCCTGTGGGACAAGGCCCAGGACCCTAGGGAAAGCTGACACACCCTCCCGGAGCACCCCCCTCACCACATCTGTGTAGTTGTCACTCATGTAGATCCACTGGCCTCCAGGGAGCCGGGTCTGGTTCTCGAACACCTCTTCCACAAAGCTCAGATGACCAGCATCAGCATCATGGAGCAGGCTGTGCAAGAGGATGTTCAGAGGCTCACTGAGGACACCCCACCCACCCTCTGCCTCAGCCCACCTGCACGGTCAACCTTGCTACAGGACAGATGAGGAAGCAGAGCAGAGACCAGGCCAAAAAGCTAAAGGAGGCCCAGGACAGCTACATATGGTCACAGGCCAAAGAACACGTCACCAGAGACAAAGGAAGAGGAAGAGGACCAAGGAGAGGGACCAACACACAGCAGAGAGCAGAAAGAAAATGTCAGCAAGTTGTGCACTGGAGACTTGATATTTGGCTGTGTGCTCCACTGCAAGGTTTTTTGTTTTTGTTTTTGTTTTTTATTTTTTTTTATTTATTTATTTTTTATGTGTATGAATGTACTGTCTGCATGTAGTTTTGTGTGCCCGTGTCATGCAATGCCTCGGAGGTCAGAAGAGGGTCTTGGATTCCCCTGGAACTGGAGTTCTCCTGGAATTGGAGTTACAGACGGTTCTCGGCCACCATGTGGGTGCTGGGGATCGAACCCGGGTCCTCTGCAAGAGCAGTCAGTGCTCTTAACCGCCAGGCTATCTCTCCAGGCCCGCAAGGTTTTTTTTTAAGTTGCTGAATGTCAACCAACTGTAAGGCAGAGGGGAGAGTGGCAGAGCCAGCTGTGGAGGACTGCGTGAGCAGACCACTCGGAGCACACGAGCTGCCGGGAACACGAAGGTGAGTACGTTCCATCACGGAGGACAAGGCCACAGGACGTGGTGCAAACTGCTAGGCAAGATTAGTAATAAAGGACCTGGTGTGTCTGTCTGCGTGTCTGCACATTCATATGTGATGGGTACAGGTTTGAGGGGTACACACATGCAATGGCATGCATGAGGAAATCAGAGGACAAGCTTGGGTTCATTCCTCGCCTTCCACTGTGTTTGAGGTAAGTTCTTTGTTGTCTGCCCTGAGTACGCCTGGCCACGAGCTTCCGGGAGCTCTCCTGCCTCTGCCTCCCACATCCCCGTAGAAGCACTAGGGTTACTGTGCTGGGCTTTATCATGGGTTCTAGGGATTTGAACTCAGGATCTCATACTTATGTGGCAAATGTTTTACCTACTGAGCCATCTACCCGGCCACATAAAGGACCTTCCGAGTGTTTGTGCTCTCCTGGTGAGCTCCAGACTCGGGAAGGTCCAAAGAGCAGTAGGTACGACCGGCCAGGAAGGGAGAAATATTCCGAGCTAAGGACTCCAGACAAAGGGCCAAGGCGTAGAGGTAGCCATTGTTGGCACTCCGGCTGGCCCTCCACCTCCCCGGGCCCACCACTCACGTTTTCTCTGGACACACGAACCAGTCTCCTGCCCAGGCCCAACCAGCTGAGGGACGAAAGCTATCCTTCGGTAGCTTGATCTTGCCTGTGACGTCAGAAAACTTGGGGTAGGTTAGGCCTGTTGTGCCCCAGTTCCCAACCAGCGCCAGCTTTGTCTGGTTTTCATACTGTAGACCAAAGAAGGAGGAAAGGTAAGTGGCCACACAGCTTTCAGACCCAGGGGTGAGTAGGCAGGCGGACACTCACCGTTTCAGCAAAGACAGAGAGCTTTCCCTCGGCAAACTGATTGAATTCTTTCTCATCCACAGAGAGTCCAAACCAGAGCTTGATGCGGATCTGTACTGGCATTCGGGCCCCAGGTACACCCTCCATGGGATACTAGGATCAGAGAAGCACAGACACACAGACCCCTCAGAGCTGGGCTCTCCGGCCCAACACCTACTCAGGCATGCCCTGTTGGAGGACCTCACTGAATGTCCTAGAAGTAGGATATATAACTAAGAAGTTTCTTCCCCAACGAGCCTCTTACTCATCAAAGAAGACTGCAACTGCCAAGGAGGAGCCCTCTGAGTATGCGGGTTGTGAGTAGAGCAGGGCCTCTGTTGCTTCCTTCTCCCACCACCTTCTCACGTCCATCTGCTAGAATCCCACTTTCCAGTACAATGGAAATGGTCAGATCTGTGAGGCCCAGTAGGGCAGCCACAGCCATCTGAGAAATGGCTCACCAGCTAGGGAACTATAGTGTTCATTTTGTTTGATGTTAACTCATTTCAATAGCTGTACGTGGCTGCCACGCTGGACAGCACCAGCTAGAGTCTGACTCTAGCAGACAAGCAGTGACACTGGTCCAGAAGAGAGAAAGTAATTTAAACCGCCTAGTTTCATTTTCGGTAGTTTACGTTTGGCTAGATATCAGTATAGCTTCTAATACCCCACATTCTAAAGTGCTTATCAGCGTGTTAACCACCGTTCAGCTGGTTTTTACCCTGAAGTTTTCAGAAGCTCTGCCAAATGGAATAACCACAACAACCCAACATTTTAAAAATACGATTACCTCACCATGTGACTGAAACCAAAGGTCGGCTATGGCCTGAGGAGGAACACAGCACTTAGAGTGACACTCTGTCCCCTGGAGGGTAGACCATGCCTCAAATGCACTGAATTCAGAGAAGTGTGTCTTTGGGGTACGGTGCTGAGCAAGAGGGGCAGAGAGTCCAAGCTGATGGGGAAGGTCTGGACCCCCCGGACGGAGAGCCCAAGCAGAGAGGAGGCTCGTGAAGGGGTAAAGACCTGGGTGACCCCCTCCCACCCCCAAGCCCTTCCTCCTAGATCCTTCCTGGCCATGGAGGCACCTCTGATCTGGCTCGTGCCCCTGGAACTCTCTGCACTGTTCTCTTCTGCCCCCTCCCACACGGTGGCTAGCTGCCTTCTCCCTCCAAGCCACCAGCCCCTGGGACATGGCAGGAATGCCTGACCCCCCTTCCCCCTCCACCTCAAGCTTCCCACCACCACCCTCCCCCAGACAGGGCCAGCCTGTCCAACCCAAAATAGCAACAGCAAATAAAGAAATGTCTAGTTTGGGGCTCCTCTCCTCTGCTGGGGCTCACTTTTTCCAACTTTGGTTTAAGTTAAGGAACACCAATGTTTTCTTGGTCTCTTGCCTGCTGCCAACATTTTTGTAGAGCTTGCTCAGGAGCTACTGGCGGGCTCATGGACTCAGTGGGGAAGACTTCGAGAAACAATTCTATAACCCTCCACCCCCCTTTGCTTGGAATCAGGGAACGTTCTCAGCTCACATTCCCTTAGAGGCTGCAGGGCCAAGAGGTCAGAGCTGAAGCCAGAGCTGCTCCAGAGTCTGCCAGGCCTGCCCACAGCCTGCCTCTGCTCTCACCGCCTGCTGCCCTGCCAGCCTGCTTCCACACTACCTCCCGTCTGTGTTCAGCATGCACAAGGAGGGCAGATTTCCCCTGGAGGGAAATCCGAGGGCAGACTGGAGGTTAGCATCACATGGAGAATGTATGCCAGGTGGTCCAGAAACAGGTGGAAGGATCATGTTCCTGGCCAGTGTGCGCCCACACACGTGCGTGCACCCCACACACTCTCACACACAACACACACATACGCACACACATGCACACACATGCACACATGCACACACACTTGCACATGCCCTCATGTGTGCGTGCCCAGTCCTTCCTTCTAGGCAAAGCTGTCTTCCCCTCTGAAGGGCCAATGACTCTGTGTGTTGATTAACTACTCAATCCTGCCTGGGACTGATCTCCAAGCATGGCCTCTGTAGAGTAAGGGAACACCCCAAATGGAAGAGGAGAGCACAGCGGGAAAGGAACAAATGTCCACTGACCACCTTGTTGAAGACCCAGTACCTGTATTGTCTAATTCAGTCCTCAATCCCTGTGAGGTGAGCAGCCTCGTCTTCATTATATACATGAGAAGAAAGCGGGCAGTTCAGAAATGTTAGTTAGGCCACACAAAGCTCCAACCAGTCCTAGTAATCTGTTCACAAAGGCTGTAAACTGAAGCCAGCAAGCTTCTCTTCCAACAGGTTAACAAGAATTGGGACCAGCAACCAGCAGAGGGCTCTGCTCAGAAAGATCAAGGCTAAAATAGGCCGACCATGGCCAGGTGGAGGCAGCGAGGTGGGAAGTAAGATGTGGAGAAGGAAATAACCACAGTTAAGGCTTTGGTGAGATGGGCCAGGCTGGGATGTAGGAAGGCCATGTAGGCTGAGGAGGTCTTGAGTGCAGAGCCACTGGGTGCAACTAGAAGTAGTAAGAGTGCCTTCCTAGCCCCTGAGAACTGCACTCAGAGAGGGTGTCTCCTGTGGGGATGTGCTGTGTTCCAATCATCCAGCCACAACTGAGACCAAAGCTGCCCAGGCTGTGCATCTCACTGTACACCCACAGAGCGGGGTGGGAACCCCTCCACAAGCACCCACTCAGTCCCCCATTACCTACCCCCAAGTGTGCGGGGGGGGGGGCAGGTGCTGGAAGAAGACAGTGGAGAGCTAGAGTATGTTTGGCTACTTGCTCCCAGGTCACAGACCCTGGTCTTCCCTGTGAGATAATTGAGCCCAGCCTGGCTTCTCTCTCTCTCTCTCTCTCTCTCTCTCTCTCTCTCTCTCTCTCTCTCTCTCTCGTCCCTTCCCCTACCTTCTCATGTAGCCCAAGCTGGTCTCAAACTCAATACATAGCCAAGGATGATCTCCAACTCTTGACCTTCCTGCCTCCCCCTCCCAAGTATAGGATTACAGACACACACCATGCCTACTTTTCCTAGTTCACTTCCAACACCATGTTCCAGCTCCAACCAGCCTTCTAGACTCTCTGCATGGGGTCTGGGGACTTTGTGTGGAACTGAAGGGAAAAAAAAGTTATTTTATCCAAAGACCCCCCCCCCTCCTCTTCTTCCAAACCAGAGCCTGAGGACTTTTAGACAGTTCCATAATGGATCGAGGATCTGGGAGAAGTACAAGAGAGACCTTGTACTGAGACCTGGGCAAAAAGAACACTCACTTTCAAAAAGATCGTTTGCAGCTTCCCACAGTTTCTGCCACAGTAGCTGGCACCCCGCCTGGAGAAAAGAACTTCGTGGGCGGGCACCCGCTGGTAGGCCACTCGCTTGTCACCCTGAAGCATCCAGATGACAATATCTGGCAAGCTGTTCTGGGGCTAGAGAGAGGGGGACAGTTAAAGTGGGGAGCGTGGATCCCCAGACTCGTACCTGACTCAAAAGCTACACAGGTTTCTCTTCACCCAGCTTCCCTCTCACACTACCCATCCCTGCCCTGCCTTTACCTCCCCCAGCTCACATGAGGAGCTCCCCAAATGTCTCTGAGCTGAGGATGGGTTTGTGAGAAGAAATCCCTGCGTGGAGCCCAGAGCTCTGTTCCTGTCTACTCAGTGGATGGTCTCAGGAGCGGGGGGCAGGGGGGGGGTCCCACTAAGATGTCAGCCTTTTCATCAGCACAGCTGCAGCTGCAGGTCCTCAGAAGATGTGTCCTTCCCAGGTCAACCTTGCTCTTCCTGCGGCTGACCCTAGGCCCTGGGGCCTGTGGGTACTAGGCTCTTAAAGTGAGAGTGGCCCAGAACAGGATCCCAAGGCCTCAAGACTCCAGGCGGCCCACAGCACCCTCTAGAGAGGCGCTGGCTGAGTCTTTCAGTTCCAGTCATGGAGAGCAGCCTGCACCGAGCCTGTTGCCAGACCCAGGCCCCAACACAGTCCTCTCACGTTATACACCTTGCCCACTGCATCTCCACAGCAGGCCAGGACATGGGAAGCACCTCTTCACTTGGCATGTGAGAAAGTTCAGGTTTAACCAAGGTAGGAGCTACTCCAGATAGGAGACCCTCAAAGAGAGTGAGGCTTCAGGTCTAGGGGTGGGCACCAGGAGGAAGATGAGGAGGGCTCTATAGCCCCTATACAGTAACAGCCATATACCATATGAGGAGGGCTCTGTAGCCCCTACACAGTAACAGCCATATACCATGTGAGGAGGGCTCTGCAGCCCCTATACAGTAACAGCCATATACCATATGAGGAGGGCTCTGCAGCCCCTATACAGTAACAGCCATATACCATATGAGGAGGGCTCTCTAGCCCCTATACAGTAACAGCCATATACCATATGAGGAGGGCTCTGTAGCCCCTATACAGTAACAGCCATATACCATATGAGGAGGGCTCTCTAGCCCCTATACAGTAACAGCCATATACCATATGAGGAGGGCTCTGTAGCCCCTATACAGTAACAGCCATATACCATATGAGGAGGGCTCTCTAGCCCCTATACAGTAACAGCCATATACCATATGAGGAGGGCTCTGTAGCCCCTATACAGTAACAGCCATATACCATATGAGGAGGGCTCTCTAGCCCCTATACAGTAACAGCCATATACCATATGAGGAGGGCTCTGTAGCCCCTATACAGTAACAGCCATATACCATATGAGGAGGGCTCTCTAGCCCCTATACAGTAACAGCCATATACCATATGAGGAGGGCTCTGTAGCCCCTATACAGTAACAGCCATATACCATATGAGGAGGGCTCTCTAGCCCCTATACAGTAACAGCCATATACCATATGAGGAGGGCTCTGTAGCCCCTATACAGTAACAGCCATATACCATGTGAGGAGGGCTCTGCAGCCCCTATACAGTAACAGCCATATACCATATAAGGAGGGCTCTCTAGCCCCTATACAGTAACAACCATATACCATATGAGGAGGGCTCTGCAGCCCCTATACAGTAACAGCCATATACCATATGAGGAGGTCAGACTCAGGAGAAAGGCCCCAGAGGCAGCCAGTGACAAGCCTGAGGGACAGTCCGTACTACTATGAGGACATGCCCCAGGAACCAACCGTGTGCCTACAGCCTTGCCCAGGGAACCTCCAAGGTCCACTGCACCTTTCCGGCTGGCTCTCCCCATACCCTTCTCACAGCCCTCAGTTTTAGACACCCTTCCCCACACATTCCTGGGTGTCATCTCTCCTCATCACCTACAAAGAGACACCACTGGGTCAGAAGGACTCAGGGCCTGGGGAGGCCGGCCTCAACATGAGACCCAGAGCCAGGCACCCTTGCTCTGCCACACTTCAGTGGACTAGGGCCGTTTACTGAGTACATATTAAGGCTTAGAGAGGTTAAGTGACCTGCCCAAGGATCCCCAGCAACAGACCCATGGTTGGCTCATGGTATAGACAGTTCTGACTTCCAAGAGGCAGGAAGGCTGAAAGAAAAGGCCCTTCAGGATCCACTACCTCCTCAGCCAGCGCACGGAGACGCAGAAGCCAGTCCTCAGCCTGCTCCAGGGCAGCAGGCAGCTCACTGCGGCCAAGCTTCAGGGCCAGGGCAGCTTCTGTGATCTGGCTCAGGTGGCGCGTTCGAAGCCGGAACAGGTACTGGTCAAGGTGGGTGGCCGAAGGTATCTCATGGATGTCACACAGGGGCTGGCTGTGAGGGACAGGTGGAACATACCGTCATCAGGGCTCAGCGCAGTACAGATGTATGCATACGTGTATGCTCCTGTGGGACTCAGCGCACTACAGATGCATGCGTACGTGTATGCTCCTGTGGGGCTCTGATCCCTCCCTGCCTGCTGGGCCCTTCTCACCTCTGACATCTCAGTGTGGCCGGCCTCTTCCAGGAAGCCATCCTCACACACCCTCCTGCCTACTGATGGGAAGTCTCTGCGCTTTACTCCCAGGCTCTTCACTCCCTTCTATCCTTTGGGGGCCCACCTTCCACCTGTCTACTGGGTTCTTTTACATGGGTACCTACCTATCCCATCCCCCAGCTGACTGCAAGCTCTCAGGGAACCCAGAGGGTCCTTCTCCTGCCCCCATCTCCGTTCGGGCAGAGGCCTGAGGCTAAGTTGCCCCATACTAAAACAAATCCCTTCTGTGTTGGGCACACACTTTTTCCAAGAAGGAAATTTATGGACCCCCGACTAGCTACTGCAGACGCTGTGGAGAGGCCAGCAGCCAGGAACACAGAAGCCTCCACCGGGCGGGCGGGAGGCCGAAAGTCGGCCCTCCCAGAATCCTGCCTGTGCTTGGGAAGCCTTCTGCGCGCAGCTGGGGGTACCAAGATCCAAGATCACCCCCAGAAGCCCGAGGAGTTAAGTTTAAACTCAATCATGTGCGAGGGCAATGATCGCTGACCCCGGACCCATCACACTTGACTCCCTAAAAGCCCTGCAGACGGTGCTCCGCACCCCGCGGAGCCGGCGCGCACCGGAGCGGGTGGGCCCTCCTGGCTGGCCGCCCGCCCCCTCCCCGCCCCGGCCGAGCCCTTGACTCTCCAACAGGACATTCGTCAAAGCCGCTGCGCCTGGCCCGCTCCGCAAGCAGCCCCCGCCCCTCCCCGCAGCGTCTGGACTCCCGGCTCCCGGCTGATTTATTTTTCTGCCAATTTCCCCGAGCTATGCAGAACCAATTACCGCCGGAGCGCCGCGGCACCGCTCTGGCAGGCCCTAGGCGCGCTGCGTCTTTCCTGTTATTTTTTTTAATTGAATTTTTAGGGTGGGGGGAGCGGCGCAAGAGCTCCATCTCGGGGAAACTTAAGCCCCGGGGCCCGTCTCAGGTCACGTACTGCACACCCTGTGGTAATATAATATTTACTGCCCCGAGGGTGCCGCGGACTGCAGCCCCGGGCCCAGCAGCAGCCGGAGGAGGCTGCGCTCAGTGGGTGAGGGGCCCAGACGACCTGCCTGCTGCCAGGGGCTGAGATGGGACGGAAGGCCTGAGGGCCGAGGTCCTGCCAAGCCCGACACGTGTGCGCCTGGCCTGGGTTGGACACTGCGGAGGATCCCAGGCCTTCCAGACCACCCAACCAAGAAGACCCCCCAAGATCATCCACTAAAACAAGACACCCTGGCTCTTTCCCACCCTCAGGAAGGTCCAATATGAGGCATACAGAAAGGAGGCTGAGCGTTCCCTACAAATGGAAGGTGGGCCATCATGGGACCCAGCATCACTCAGAGCAGAGCTGGCTGCTCACCAAGTGACCACCTGTTCCTGGGGACCACGTTGGTGACTGATTGGGGCCAGCCTCCTTCAGGGGACAGTGCCTGACCTAACAAGTGCATTGGACTCTATCTTATCTCACTCCACTAAGCAACAGACCCTCCCTGTTGCTGTAGGAGATCCCCACCCTTCTCTCAAGAGGAGAAACAGGCAGCATCCCATCCACATAAGAGCAGCCTTAGAGTCAGGGATCTTCTTTGGAAAAAAGAGGCCCTGAGCTTTGCCTATGGGGCTGATCAGGTGCAGGAGACTGGGAAGGGCTTAAGACTGATGGAACAGTAAGATCACAGAAAGAACACACAGAGGCAAGGGGATGCATTGTGCGGTGGGAAGGGCCCTACAAGCCGGCAATGATTCAGAAGGAATGAGGGGCTGTGAGGCCGGCTTCGAGGCTGACAGTCTTGCTTTTCCAGGATGCTAAAGAAGGGAGAAAAGGAAGAGAGGAAGGGAAGAAGGGAAGAAGGGAAGAAGGGAGGAAGGAAGGACGGAAGGAAGGAAGGAAGGAAGGGAGGGAGGGAGGGAGGGGAGGGAGGGAGGGAGGGGTGAGGGAAGGAAGGAGGGAGGAAGGAAGGAAGGAAGGAAGGAAGGAAGGAAGAAGGAAGGAAGGGGAAGAAGGGAAGAGAGGAAGAGGGAAGGAAGGAAGGGAGGGAGGAAGGGAGGAAGAGGAGGGAGAGGAGGGAGGAAGGAAGGAAGGAGGAAGGGAAGGAGGAGGGAGGAAGGAAGGAAGGGAAGGAAGGAAGAGGAAGAAGGGGAAGAGAGGAAGGAGGGGAAGGAAGGGAGGAGAGAAAAGGAAGGAAGGAAAAGAAGGGAGGAAGGGAGGGAGGGGAAGGAAGGAAGGAAGAGGAAGGAAGGAGAAGGGAGGAAAAGGGAGGAGAGAAGGAGGGAGGGAGGGAGGGAGGGAGGGAAGAAGCTGACCTGGGACTAGTGCCCCAGGAAGGCATGGGCACAGGTGTGCTTCAGCCAAATCCTCCCAGAGCCCAGCAATGAGAGGACAGTGCAGCCTGTGTCATCCGTCCGTGCATCACAGACATGCCAGGGTAGGGTTCCACCTTTCGCCAGTGTCTCAGCCTCACAGGCCTGCCTCATCCACCCCACATAATGGTCACAAGCAGTAGAGAGGCCCACATTTTGCCAGCCACTGCTCCAGAGGGCGTGGCCAGGGATGCGGGGTGCTCTGTGAAGATGTGCCATGCTACAATCCCCCACAAGCCCCTCGGGCCCCACAGTCCTCCCACCTCCAGAGCAAGGCCAGCAAATGGCTTATCTCTCCCAGCCTGCTCCCCTCCTGCTAATGCTCTCAGAGAATGTGAATAAACCTTGTTGGGCCTCAGTTTCCCGACCTGTAACATGATAATTATCCTACTTCAGACCTCAAAGATTTATGATTAGTGAATAAATCCAAACTTCCTAGTGCAGTGCCTGGCAGAGGCCTGTCTTGCCCTTGGCTCCCTTCGTACCCTCCCTCCCCAGCATCACTGCCCTGGGTCACGAGTTTCTTTTTTTTTTTTTTTTTTTTTTTTGGTCTTTTCGAGACAGGGTCTCCCTGTAGCTCTAGCTGTTATGCCTCTCCCCTCACCTGGCCCTGCCCTTCCAATGCAGTGAGCATCCACCCACCTTGCTCTTCAGCCCCCAGCCTGAGCTCTCCTTAACAGAGGCCCTAAGGTCTGACCCACTGGGTGTCAGCTGTCCGCAGCACCCCCAGAGGCAGCAAGCATAAAGCTGCGTGCCTGGCTCTGGACAGTCCCCTCTCCACCCCCTCCCCCTAACATTCACCTGAGTTCTACTTGCCACATGCACCTGCTCTGAGCTCCCGCAGCTCCTCCTCTCCCCATCACACCTAGAGGGCTGAAGTTGTGCCTTTATCAATATGCCTGGGGCTGAGCTAGGCTTCAGGTTTGGGAATTGAAGAATGATCTCCTGAGGATGGTTCCTTGGGGTAACACTTTATCTGATGAAGCCATGCCTGGGATCCACCTAACGTGGTTCTACAGCCAGCCTGAGGGAGGAGGTGATGGGATCTAGAAAGGGACCTATGTTGATACCAAACTCCAGAGAGTGTAGAAGGACAAGAACCACCAAGGCCACGTCATAGCTGAGAAACAAGCCAGCGGAAGTGGAGCTGCTGAAAGCTACCCAGCTGATGCACGGGCCAGCTTCAAGCTCTCCTCCCATTCTTCATGCAGTTAGTTCCTTCTAACTCCTTCCCAAGGTGCAGGCCCCTCTGCTGATTAGACGTTATAAAGTTCTTCGGGCGGACTTCAAGTTCAAAGCTTGCACCAGTGACTACACCCAGCCCTCCCAGCCACAGAAGAGACCCTGAGGGGACCCCCTCTGCTGGCCTCCTGCATCCCGATTCTCCTTCATTCCAAGAGTCCCCTTTTCCCGAAGCTGACAATCAGCCATGTGCAGTGGAAGGCTCAACAGAAAACTCGGTCCCCAACGTGGCCTTGGGGGAAGGAGGGGTGCCCCCACCCCAGCTTCTCCTGGAGATTCGATCAGGGAGCTGCTGGGTCGGGGATCAGACACACAATGCTTCCCATTCAGGTCAGCCTGCTGCCCAGCCCACAGCTGCTGCGGCCTCTGGGAGATTTATGACCTGTTCTAAACGTCACCTTTTCAACTCCCGGTACTAGCTCCACCACCTCTGGGCTCAACACTGGCCAGACTACTGGCCAGCCGTGGCTGGGAGACGTGCCACTGCTGTCCACCACACACGAACACTCCCAGGGAGATGGTCTTGGCTGAGCCAGGAGAGGTACTGAGGGTGCCAGGTACCCCTACCTACCTGCAGTCTGCAATAAGCTCATCCGCCAGCTGAGCTACCAGGGCGTCCATGTCCTCCGAGGAGCATTGTGCCTTCAGAGCCACGTGGACCTGCTCCAGGCCAGCTTCCTGTGGGACAAGCAAGCCTAAGTCAAGAGTGTCACCACTGGCCAGGCACAGTAGCGCACACCTTTAATCCCAGCACTTAGTTCAAGGCCAGCCTGGTCTACATAGCAAGTTCCAGGACAGCCAGGTTGGCAGGGAGACCCTGTCTCAAAAAAAAAAAAAAAAAAAAAAAAAAAAGAAAGAAAAAAGAAAAGAAAAGAAAAGAAAAACAGAAACAAAAAAACTGAGCATCACCACTGAAGGGGACCCAATCCACAGGCTCTGTTATTGAACCAAGAATAGAGTGGACACATGAGAGAGAAGGCATAGCCCAGCCTCCATGTGCCACTGCTGTCCCAGCTCGAGAACCTTCCAGGGTTCTCAACTCCCAAGCCCAGAACCTCAGTCTCACACATGGTCACAAGCGTTGGTTCCCTTGCCTTGCAGAGCTTTTATATAATCTGAATGCATCCTGTCCCACCTTCGACCTCCTGGCCAGGTCTGACTCCCCGGGGTGAGTGGCCCTTTTTTTTTTTTTTTAAGATATTTTTTTATTAATTTTATTTATTTATTTATTTATTTATTTATTTATTTCTGTATGTGTATGAATGTACTGTCTGCAATGAGTGGCCCTTTCTAAGACCACTTCCCTCAGTCCAGAATCAGCTACACAGCCAGGCTTCCCTGAGCCACAAAGATCAGACTCTTGCAGCCTGCTTTCTTGGGGCTTCATCTGACCCCCTTCCTAAGCATCGTCCCCATGCCTAGGCCCTGACATGGGAGATAGAACCCAACCTCAGAATGCCTGGTCCCCCACGCAGCCCTCTCCACCCACCCGTATTGCAGAGCACGTGATGTATGCTCTACCTCTAGGAGCAAAGCCTAGGAAGCAAACAGTCCCCGCCTCTAGGAGCTGTAATCTTATGACAAGACAATGAGTGGTCTAGAGGACAGCAGAGCCATGTCTTTGCCCAGCCTGGACTCTGCCCTCTGGGGTCGGCCGCTACCTGCCCCCACCAGTTCTCAATCTCAAGGAAGCCACGGCCACTCCAGCTCTGCCTGGGCCTGGACTCCCAGCCACTCCAGGACTCCATCCTTCCCCTTCCCCTCAGCTTTCCTTCCAACTATGCTCATCAGATATCCGCAGGCCTGATCAAGCCGCCCTTTCTCCTGCTGCCCCTTGTTCCTACTCTGTGGCCACACTTGCCTCCTCTACTTCCCATGAGTGATACCCCAGGGAGAAAGCCTGCATCCTATCACACCCCACAGAGATGCCTGGAGCCACCACCTGGACCACCATCCATCTCCCCGACTTGGTGTCTATACCTGTGCCTGCTCGGTATTCTCCACCCTCTGGCCAAGCATCAGACCAATCTGGATGTGCAGGCAGGCAGCTCCCCAGAAGCTTCTCTTAGCCCCCAAAGCAGAACTGTCCCCATCCTCAAACACTCCACTCCTCCCCCAGCCTCCCTGATCTGAGCCTGTATAACTTCTCAAAGCCCTTCCTCCCAAAGCCAACTGGCCTTGGGAGTTCTCGAAAGCCATCTCCCTCCCAGGGCGTCCTCACCTTCCCGGATGCCCTACCCCAACCTCCCAGGTGGGGTCTCCTCCCACGTCCCCCACTACTCTCAGGAAATCCTCCTCAGCTGTTTCCTCTCCTCCACACGCCACAGCTCTCCCTCAGCACCCATGAGCCACCTGGATCTAAGTTTGGCGTCCTAACTTCTGGCTTCTGGCTGGAAGGTTCCAGCAAACCATCGTGTGTGTTAAGAAACAAGAGGTGCCTAGCATGCATGTCCTGATGTTCCAGCTATCTTCTGCCCCTGTCTCTCCATAGCCCACACTTGCCTGGGGCGTCCCTAGCACTGTTGTCAGACACTGTTGTCAGACCACCACCCCATCTCCCCAGTTCTGCAGACACTGCTGGCAGGGCCAGGGACCATGCACCGGGTCTGGGCAGGATCTCACCAGCCGGTCTGCGATCCTGAGTAGCCGGTTCTGAGTCTCAATCCGATGGCTGATGTCCTCCCAGTAGGAAGACAATACCACCACAGGCTTCACATTGCCCCAAGGCAGGTAATAGTAGTGGCACCCTGCAGGGAGTGGAGAGGAGGGCCTCAGTACTGGGCAGGACCCCAGCAGAGTGGGACACGGCTCTGCACAGCAGAGCTCAGGCCCCTAGGACTTCCTCAACGCTGGAAAACAGACTCCAAATAGAGGGAGACAGACCCTGCTCCTCTTTCCTCTTGGATGCTTGTGGTGTGGGTGGTGATCCCCAGTGTCCAGATAAGGTACCTGAGCACCCTGCATGGGGGAACAGACTGCTGTGGCTCTCACATCAAAACAAGAGCTGCTACAACACTTCTGGGAAACCCAGGCTTCCATCACCAAGGTCTCCAAGCCAAGCTCCCAGAGCTGGTGTGGTGCTGAAGATGGCCCAGCACGCAGCAACTGCAGAGCCTTCAGGAGTCTAATCTACGTGTGCCGGCAGTGAGCCCCCAAAGAGGTGTACAGGGAGAACCCCAAAAGGTTCACCATGATTTTCACAGGGAACATGGTTTAGAGTCCAACCCCTGCCCTACAACTTGGAAGCAATCCCTCCCACCTCACCCACCGTCAAAGACAGCTCGGCTGTACTGCGTGGTAGAGGCCAGCGGCAGGCAGGTGGTGTCAAACTTGTTTCCATAGTTCCCAATGCTGACCTCGAACTGAATGGCATCATCCACATCCTGCAGCATGGTGGCCGAGTAAAAGGCAGCAAACAGGGAGTACTTGCGCCTCCGGAGGTACTTCTGTGGGCAGAGTGGGCAGGCCGGAGGTCACAGGAAGAGACAAGCAAGACACCCAGTGGGGTGGATCCCATGTCTGGCAGACCGTAGCCATGACCAAGGCCCAGGAACTCCTCCTGGCTGGCAGAGGGTGGCAGAGGGTGCGAGGGAACAGTCTGCAGACTTGGTTACTGAATGAGCAAACTCATTCCAGCGCTGTTCACATTGGTGCTCGTGTTTCCTAATAAGATCTGCTCCTCCGAGGTCAGACTGCTCCTTAATCCAAACCAGCCGCGATGGCACCGCCATGTCAGCAAGCAGGGTCTCCCACAGTGTCCCTCAGGGCAGCCTGGACTCGCCTGCCATTCAAAGGAGCTCAAAGCTCTCAACAGCCATGCCCTGCCTAGAGCTCACACACACGCCCGCCATGTGCTTGGGATGTATAAAATTCTTATGTCTCTCCAAGCCCAGGACACAGGACTGAGATGATAGGAAAAGCCCACATGTCCTCATGTGAACCAACGTGATTTTACAATTCCCTCCCTTCCCTGCAAGCGATTTGACAATTATTCCCTCCCTTCCCTGAGAAGGTAGAAAGCTGAGGGATGAGGAGCTAAACAACTGGATTCTGACAGCTAACATCTATTGAGCACTGCTGCATGTGTACATCAATTGTCTTTTCACCACCATCTTCTAAGATGGGGACGTCTGTCTATAAGCAGATGTGCTGGACAGCTTTAGTGTCAACCCGACACACCTGGGTTGAGGGAGCCTCAGTTGGGGAACTGCCTCCATTGTTCTGGCCTGTGGCCACGTCTGTTGAGTATTTTCTTGATTGTTGACCGATGTGGGCAGTGCCACTCCTGGGCAGGTCATTGTGTATTATATAAGAAAACAGGTTGAGCTTGGAACAGAGGAGCAAGCCAGGAAGCAGTGTTCCTCCATGGTTTGTGCTTCGGCTCTTGCCTCCAGGTTCCTGCCCTGAGTTCCTACCTTGGGCCCCTCAGTGATGAACTGTGGGAGGTGTGATCTACAAAAACCCTTTCGTCCCCAAGTTGGTTTGGGTCAGAGTGTTTTGTCACAGTGATTGAAAGGAAATAGAACAGCAGGGAAAGTAATACAGCTGGCAAGTGGGAGGATCGGGATGGAACCCAGGAGCATCTGACTGCAGCACCTAGATGTTTCTGGAAACCACACATTGCTCAGTTTCCTCATCTGTAAACTGCAACCTCAGGGGGTGCTGAGAGGATCTGACCACATCAGTGGCATCACCAGTAGTGACAGGCACATGCAAGTACTAAGCTGACCTTGTGGCTAGTTTCCTTATAGGATCCTTGTAAAACAGCATCACAATTTGCATCAAGCTCTGGGCTTTCTAAAATACTTTCATTTATCTCTTTTAAGCCTCAGAGCACTCCTCCAGGAAGAGGGGCAATGTTACTCTAGTCCCACCTTACAGTTGAGACAAGGCAGCCCAGAGAGGGGAGTCAGAGCTGAAGCCTTCCTCTACCAGGGTCCTTGGCACCTTGCTCCTGCTCCCAACAGGAACCCAGTTCCCTCCCAGAGCCGTGCCCTCACCTCCACTCGCAGGATATCATCAGCAGGGAGGTCCTCCACCTTCTGCTCACAGTGCTCCACCAGCTTTGTCTCCAGGGACAGCAGAAGCCGGCCTCGGTAGGCCACACCTTCCCCCTGTAAGTGGAGGTCAAGTCACCAGCAAAGAAGGGACAACACGTGGACAACAGGACACAACTCATCCCTACAGAATAGGGATGTGCCAAGCCTCTAGCCCAGCCCAAGGGATATAAGCTAAGATGGATGGACCTGGCTGCCTTGGAATGGAGATGGTGAATAGCTCTGGCCAACTAGCCCAGAAAGAAGGATCCAGGAGGCCACCTGGCCTGGGCCTGCTCAGACCTGATCAGGCCCATGGAGTATCAGCCTGGTCCAGACCAGGCTGCAGACCCCTGCAAGGTTTATGTGAGATCCAGCGGCTCACCTTGCCAGTGTTGAGCTCCACATAGGGGTCTGGGAAGCCTGTGAACTCCCGAGGGCTGCCATAGAGGTTCACATAGCAGGGCCCAAAGGTGGGGAGGAAGCCCAGGTTGTCATCCACTGGAAGACACAAACAGGACTCAGAGAAGCAGCTCTTTGGGGCTTCCTAGGGCTTAACCCGGCCTCCTTCAGACCAAGACCGTCTCTGACCCTCGAGTCCCTGATGCAGTCCCTGGCCGTGTTTAGCGATGGTGCTAGCAATGACTGTCGCTTTCCCCTCCATCCCTCGAGTCCTTAGCACTGTACTGAGATGTGGCTATTGCTTATTATTTTATTACTCCTATTTTATAGTTGAGGAAAGGGAGGCTCAGAAATGTGATGGAGCACAGGCCACCAAGGTGGCAGGACCCAATGATGCAACACTCAGGTGGCATGCACACAAGCTGGGGCTCAAGCCGACCCCTCCAGCCTGCCTGCACATGCAGATATCCAGCCATGGAGGGGGGCGGGCACAAAAGAGCTCTCAGACCCGGATGACCAGAGAAGTCATATCCCAGGAAGCTAGGGAGGGGCTCCAGTTCTAGAGGCCCCTCCCCAACAATTCAGGCCTAGAACCAAACCCATATCCTGATGGCCTTGACCTACACCTGGGTCCCATACTCACATGCACTTGCAAAGAACAGATATTCAGTGGGGTGTGGGGAGGTGGGGGGGAAGTTGGAGGATGGATGAAGGCTTGGCCTGTCATCATCTCCATCCTTTGGAAGGTACTCTCTTGTTAATGTCACCTCTGCCCTCTCTAGGATAGGACCTCACTGGTCAGATTCTAAAAACCTTTGCCAAGGTAGGATGTCTCTTTCAAAGGACATTTCCAGAGGTGGGAACAGAACCAGGATCGTCTAGATGTCTCTGCTCATATAGGGCGGGCCAGGGAGGCAAGGAGAAATGGGCTCCCATGGAGAACATGAGGCTGTGTGCCATGAGCCACACTGCTGAGACCCTGCAGTGGGGGGCAGCTGCAGCAGACTGCGTATGGCCTTTCCACATAGTGTGCCATGAGCCACACTGCTGAGACCCTGCAGTGGGGGACAGCTGCAGCAGACTGCGTATGGCCTTTCCACATAGTGTGCCATGAGCCACACTGCTGAGACCCTGCAGTGGGGAGCAGCTGCAGCAGACTGCGTATGGCCTTTCCACATAGTTTCTCCTCCAGACCTCAGTACAAACAGGACCTGGCTTTGGGAAGAAAAGGGTGAGGTCTTGGAATGATGGGACTCTGGGAACACTAGTATCTACTTCTGTAGATCTCAATTATGATTACTTTGTGAATTACACTACAAGAACTTCCCAGTACCCTGGCTTCCAGATCCCCAAACACCTCATGATTCCCCTGGCCCACTGCAGCCCCCATGTTGTCCCCAACCCCTCCTTGCAGCAGGCTTAGGAAGGAGTCTGGCAGAACCAGAGGAAATTCATCTTAAGGCTTCACAAATAATTTGCATTGTCACCCAGTGGCTGAAAAGACACTGCTAGTGGTCAACCTGGGAGCCGGGCATAGCACAGTCTCTTTCATGCAAGTTAGAAAACTCCCCTCTCATAGAAACCCCAAGACCCCATCCCCTCATGGTCCCCTAGGTGACATCAACATACGGTCTGTGACTTGCGGAGGCTTGAGTACACCTGCAGGTTCCTCTGAAGCATAAAGAAATGGAAGAGAGGTTAGGATGGGCATATCTAGAGACACAGTTACATGAACAGGAGCTTGGATGGAGAGCTGGCAGACAGGTGCTGGGCAGAAACAGATGTGGCCAGAGGCCCCACCCCACCCAGGCCTGAATTTACAGCACAGTAAAGTATCACCTCCTCAGACAGCCCCCAGCACCTCCATAACCTGAGCCTTCATTCATTGTGCTCAAGAAACAACATAGAAATGAAAATGTGCTTTTCTGCATTATAGCCAGATAAGTGGGGGAAACTGATGCATGAAAAAAGCCAGAGCAAGGCAGCAGGCACACCCTGGGCTCCAAACCCTACAAGCAGGTTGAAGCCCAGCATGCTGAGCCATCACAATTCAAGGCACAACATCTCCACCCTGTGGTCATTTCTAGTATTGCCAGGAAGGAACTTGGTGCATTTTCTCAACAGCAGGCACCAGACCCAGGCTTCCAGCACCTGCCCCTTCCACTGAAGCACTCACAGATGCTGTCCATTAGCTGAGGGGTTGGCACATTTGGGGGTGCCCCTAGATGGTGTAAAAGGAAATAAAAGGACCAAGAAAGAATTGCCCAGGCATGTCTTGAACTCTCAGGACCCACTGCTCATTTCTGGGCGGGTGCAAGATGCCCCAGGGGCATGGGCACTCCTTCTGTCACCTCTAAATAGAACTCTTCCTGCATTCTAAGTTTCCTGTTCTTCTTCTCCAGTCATCAAAATTTAATCAGTCATGTGACAGTGTCACACAAAAATAAACTGTGTATGCTCCTTCTTAACCCCTGACTGCTTGGACACTCCTGAAAGGCCCAAGACAAGCAGCATGGAGAAGGATGGGCCAAGAATATGGAAGTCTAGCGATAAAGACAGGGCTGAAGAAGCAAAGGCAGAGGCCTAGGGGGGTCAGGTCCTGGGCTGGCACTCAGGCCTAGGGAGGTCAGGTCCTGGGCTGGCACTCAGGCCTAGGGGGGTCAGGTCCTGGGCTGGCACTCAGGCCTAGGGAGGTCAGGTCCTGGGCTGGCACTCAGGCCTAAGGGGGTCAGGTCCTGGGCCGGCACTCAGGCCTAGGGAGGTCAGGTCCTGGGCTGGCACTCAGGCCTAAGGGGGTCAGGTCCTGGGCCGGCACTCAGGCCTAAGGGGGTCAGGTCCTGGGCCGGCACTCAGGCCTAGGGGGGTCAGGTCCTGGGCCGGCACTCAGGCCTAGGGAGGTCAGGTCCTGGGCTGGCACTCAGGCCTAAGGGGGTCAGGTCCTGGGCCGGCACTCAGGCCTAAGGGGGTCAGGTCCTGGGCCGGCACTCAGGCCTAGGGGCGTCAGGTCCTGGGCCGGCACTCAGGCCTAGGGAGGTCAGGTCCTGGGCCAGCACTCAGGCCTAGGGAGGTCAGGTCCTGGGCTGGCTCAGGGCTTTTCATCCACCGGTGCTCGTTGACAGGAGTCAGCTACAGCAGTTGGAGCTCACGAGGATGTTCCCATCTGTAAGAACTGAGCTAGGCCCCTGACACAGGGAGCTCTTAGCCTGGCAAGATGACCTACACAGGCACACCTGTGGGTCCTAGAAGGGCAGCAGTCAGGGACCACCAGCTGCAAACAGATTCTACTTTCAGCTCCTTCCAAATTATCACCGGCGAGCAGAGCCTATTATCTTGGGCTAATGAGGCTGAGGTCATAGTTACGACCCCTTATGTGCTTCTTGAGGCTGACTGAATCCTGTCTGCACACTGGTGTCCAGCCAGGGACAGCTGTCCACCAGTCCCACCAGCCAGCTGAACAGCACCTGGCACTGGTAGCTAGACAGACACCAACCAGGCTTCCTTATTCATTTGTGTATTCACTCATTCAGAAACCCTGAGCAGATGGAGAGCTAAGCTTTGGCATGGTCCTGATGACATCTCAGGCCAGTGCTTTCCGACTCCAGGGCAGGGCACAGGTCTCTGATGCTACAGTTCACCCCAGGTTCTCACGCCTGTGTCTGCAGACAGCTCATAAAGTCAAGGGCAGGGTGGCCAGAGGAGCCACCCAAGACAAAGACTCTATTTAGTCCCATCGTCCTTCTGCCAAAGCCCAAGTGTTTCACTGTGTTTTCCCTGAGTCCAGAGAGCTGAAGCCCCAAGCCCCAGAAGAATGTGCCCAGCTTTGCAGCATGAGACCGAAGCCTAGCTCTCTTACCTGGGGGAGCTGGAAGGAACAGAGCAGACTGCTCCATAAGCCACAAGTCATGGCTCCGCAGGGACCCATGTGTACCCTAGAGAAGCCAAGCTGTTACCTTCGGCCAGCCCTGCTAGCTCCCGGGGTTTTGGCTGCCTGATACCTGCCTGGACCAGGCTGGAGAAGAAAGGAGAGACTGATGGGAAATTCACCATCATCCATAGTCCAAAGACAAACTTTTTTTAAAACCCCACTAACTCTGGGCTTCTGTGTGCTGCTCTCCAGACTAATGTTCACATGGATGTGGGTGCTGAAGACACATACAAGTATCGTGGGGCCAGGGGCAGTTCTCCAAAGAACTTCTGCATCTCAAGAGAGTGGGAATGAGCACTCCTTTAAAAAAAACAATAACAATGTCTTCCCTTAACACATTGGCACACAAGGTCCAAGAATGCTTTGGTGTGCCCAGGCAAACCTGTGGGCAGAAGTGCTTAAGAGGTTAGTGCTAGGTCTTGTCCTTGCTGGAAACAAAAACAAGAACACAAAAACAAAAACTCTGGTTGAACCAGATCTTTGGAAGCCATAAGTGGGGACAGAGATCAAGAAGTTGTTCTTTTTCCCTGGCTGGCCTGGAACTTGTTATGTAGCCAAGGATAATCTTCAATTTTTTTCTTTTTAAGACAGGGTCTTCCTGTAGCCCCAGCTGGCCTGGAACTCACTATGTAGATCAGGTTGGCCTCAATCTCACAGAGATATGTCTGCCTCTGCATCGTGGTGCTGGGACTAAAGATATGCACCAGCTTGCCCAGGGACCTTGACCTTCTGATATGCCTGCCTCCACCTCCAGGCAGGCAGGCAACACCGTGTCCTGTTTAAGCAGTGCAGGAGATGGAGCCCAGGGCTTTGGGTATGCTGGGCAAGCAGTCTGCTAACTGAGCTGCATTCCAAGCCCGGACCAGTTCTAACAGTGCAGTTTGGATTGGTTTTAGAAAGCAAAGAGGAGGGCTGGAGAGATGGCCTAGCGGTTAAGAGCACCGACCGCTCTTACAGAGGACCCGGGTTCGATCCCCAGCACCCATGTGGCGGCCCAGAACCGTCTGAAACTCCAATTCCAGGAGAACTGCAGTTCCAGGGGAATCTGAGACCCTCTTCTGACCTCCGCGGCATTGCACGACACGGGTGCACAGACCTGCATGCAGACAGTACATTCATACACATACAGAAATAAATAAAATTTAAAAAATTAAAAAAAAAAGAAAGCAAAGAGGAGATATCAGATGGGCCTCAACACAGCAAGAAGAAAAACAGAAACAAAAAGAGAAGCAAAGAAAGTGGAGGGCACATTCAGAGGGACCCCCAGGCCAGGAGAGCTTAGCTGAGAGCAGGACAATTGCCAGCCTCAGGTTAGACAGAAACTCTGGCCTGAGAAAGGGACCTTCCTCTGCAGGAAGGGACACCAGAGAGCCTGAGGGTCACAAAGAATAATTCGTTTGATCAATAAATGCAATTATTTTGTTGTCACAATGATATAGTTATTTAACTCTACTTTCAAGAAGTGGCTAGTGGATTCCAAGAGTCTCCTTTATTTCTAGAACAATCTATGAGAGAAGGTGGTCCAGCCTTTGACACCATTCCTGAAGCACAATCCATTATCTGTGATGTGAGCGCCATCTAGTGGCCACAAAACAACTTTCTCGCCTCATTAAGATGATAGGGGTTAGGAATACAGACCAAAGTTGAGTGGTTTTACCTGAGACCTTCCGTTCAATTCCAAGGCAATATAGAGAGAGAGGGAGGGAGGAAGGAAGGGAGATATGGAGGGGAGATGATAAGAGGGAGGGAAAGCCGGGCGTGGTGGCTCACGCCTTTAATACTAGCACTTGGGAGGCAGAGGCAGGCGGATCTTTGTGAGTTCAAGGACAACCTGGTCTACAGAGTGAGTTCCAGGACAGCTGAGGCTACAGGGAGACCCTGTCTCGAAAAGACAAAAAAAATAAACAAAAAAACAAATAAATAAATAAAATGTAAATAAATAAAAATAAAATGAGTATTAAGGGTTAGCTTAAGAAAAGCCTGACATTTTACTCCAAAGCAAAATGTATTTGCTAATTCTTTTTTTTTTTTTTTTGCCTTTTCGAGACAGGGTCTCCCTGTTGCCCCAGCTGTCCTGGAACTCACTCTGTAGACCAGGCTAGCCATGAACTCACAAAGATCCGCCTGCCTCTGCCTCCCAAGTGCTAGGATTAAAGGCGTGCGCCACCATACCTGGTGTATTTGCTGATTCTTTAGGTTTTGTGCAGTTTATGCTTACTAATGAATAGAATAAAACCCAAGCTATAAGAAGTAAGAAACCATGCTAACATAAATGAAAAACCAATCAAGATAATTTTTCTTTTGAGATCGGGTCTCTCTGTACACACCCAGCTATAATAGAGCTCATTATGTAGATCAGTCTGGCCTCAAACTCAAAGAGCNAAAAAAAAAAAAAAAAGAGGGAGGGAGGGAAAAAGGGAGAGAGGGAACGAATGCCAACATCACACCAGAAATGAAGGCTGATCAGGGTGGATAGAGGAGGGCAGGTGGTTCAAGACAGACAAAATGTAGCCTCACATATAAGAAGCTTCCAAAAAATATTCACAGTGTTAAGCTGTGCATTGACCAACATTAGTTCCAGGATTCAGAAACAGGTAATAGTATCATTCATAAAACTGCAGAAGAGTTCTGGCCCAGTTCTAGCTCTCTGAGCAGTCCCTGTGAGGGACTGCACCCTGAGACAGAGTCCACAGCGGCCAGAGAAGGACTCCACTGACCCCAACAGCAGTGCCTTCTGGAAGGCTGTCTGTACCATGACGATGCGAGAACAGCAAAGAGAAACTAGACGTAGACAGAAGGGTGCCCGGTAGTCCACTGGGTAGTTCTCAACACTGGTGTGTATTTGAAATTTTATGTCATTAAAAGACGGAGGATGTAGCTCGTTGTCAGAGAGCTTGCCTAGCATGGAGGATGTAGCTCGTTGTCAGAGAGCTTGCCTAGCATGGAGGAAGCCCTGGGTTCAGTTTCCCACACCACGTAAACTGCACAGGTGGTGAATGCCCCTCATCCCAGCACTCGGACAGAGGTAGAGACAGGAGGTCAGAAATTCAAAGCCATCTCTGCTACATCACAAGTTTGAGGCTAGGCTGGGATAGATGAGACGCTATCTCAAAAAAAGGTATTTCGAAAAATATTTCAGAGGTCTTGAAAGAGGGATGGGAGAAAGTTCCAACTTCAAAATCACTGGCCCAAGTCCACTGGTAATGAGACACATGAACTGGCTGAAGTTGTCCAAGGTCAGAGATGGAGAGACACCCCCCCATCTGTGCAAATACTCTCGATACGCATACCTCACTAGAGAGTAGATAACAATGAGGGAGAAGGACAATGCCAGGCAGGGCTATGCCAGGCAGGGCAATGCCACCCATAAGGTTCAGGAGAGATTCTATCTGAATGCTTCAGGAAATTATCCAGGGTCCTCAAGACAAGAAGACACAGCCTTTGTGGACAAAGCACAACTTCTGGGGCAAGAAGGATGGGGACAAAGAAAAGAGGCAAACGCAGGGGAATAGAGGAGAAAGAAGGCTTGACAAGACGTGAACAGTGCAGACGCCGCTCTTACATCACATGCAAACAAATGCAGAGCTGGAGATAAACAACTGGGCTGCCTCCAGCCACGGTGTGCCAGACACCGGCGGAGCAGCACGGGGCAATCCACTGGATCTCCCGGAGCATCTTAGGAGAGGGGAGCCATGGGAGCCTTACTTTACAGAGAGGAGACTTAGCAACTCCCCTGATTACAAAGAACTTGAACCCCAGCTGATGGGGACTATCGAGCTGGGGTTCTCAGCACTATGCATCCTGCCTCTGGCTATCCAGGCTACGTGTGTGTGTGTGTGTGTGTGTGTGTGTGTGTGTGTGTGTGTGTGTGTGGTCTCCATCAAAATTCAACACAAAGGGTCTCTCTCATGCCACAAACAGTTATTCACTGCAGAAGGATTCCTGGCCAACTAACTGGGCGGTCATGCAGTGCTCTTCCCATAAGGGAGACCTCCTGGCAATCTCACCGAATCTCAGCTCGTGTGAATACTCTGCACAACAGGATTACCTAACAAAGTGATACGTAGAACTCGTGGCTGAGCATCACTTGGCTAGCAACTTCTAGACTACACCAAAATCCAGTCAGACTCCCATACAGAGACCAAGTCAGACTTTTCTCAGAAAATATACCAAACCAAGTTCAAAGTATGGTACATATCTAAATGTGAAAAATAAAACTTTAAATCATGTTAAATAAAGGACGGGCTGTAGTTCAGTTGGTGGAGTGTTTGCCTAGCATGTACTGAGCTCTGGGCTCCAGCCCGAGAACTACATATGCCAGGTGTGGTGCAACACACCTACAATTACAGCACTTCAGCACTTGAGAGGTGGAGGCAGGAAGATCAGGGGTTCAAGGTTATCCTTGGTTACAACATAGCAATTACAAAGCCAGCCTGGGCTACATGATATCATGCCTAAAAAAAAATAAAGTTGAATAAAATCTAAAGATTTGCCAAAGATCATTTTAAACATGGCCTATAAGGCAGGCCCCCACTTCCATTATTTAAATAAGAAAAATAAACTTAAGCTAGTTAAGAAATTTTAAAAAGGAACACAAAAGTAAGTCTAAACAAAGTTAAAGAGCCCCAAACTGCAAAGTCCAAAAAAAAAAAAATTGTTAAACACCGAGAGGCTCATCAAGAAAAAAAAAAAGAGAGAGAAAATTCAAACATAATAAAAGTAAGGAAAAGGAATATAACACAGATAAATTCTAAAGGGTACTGTGCAAAACACAGTAAATATATTTTAAAACCTCAATGTAGTGGATAATTTTCTAGGAAAATATAAATTACCAAAATTGACTAGCGTAAAAGTAACAAACTAAAAATAACAATGATCACAAGAGAAACTGAAAAGTTTATGAAAAGCCATTACTATACCCACTCAAAAGGGCACCCAGCCCATATGGTTTTATGGGTGAATTATTTCAAACCCTCAAAAGACTATATTCTTATGTTATGTAAATGATTCCAGATGTCTGAAAAGACTTTAAATCTTTCCAATTAATTTTACAGAGCCAGCATAGCCCATTTACCGGAACCAAGCATAATAATCATACAGCTGAAGATAGCAGAAACCAGCAAAGCCCGAGACACAGTCAAGGATTTAGGAGGTGAGAAAGATGGCATTTTGGAAACATTGGATTAGTCAAAACACAGTGTTGAGTGGGATGTGGTGGTGCACGCCTTTAATCCTAGCACTTGGGAGGCAGAGGAAGGCAGATCTCTGTGGGCTCAAGGCCAGCCTGATCTACAGAGTAAGTTCCAGGACAGCTGGGGCTACGGGGAGACCCTGTCTCAAAAAAGGCAAACAAAACAAAAACAAACAAACAAACAAAAAAAAAACAGTGTTGGTATCACCAACAGAAAAAAAACAATGTTTGAAATTGTAATGTTATATCTGCCTTATCCATGGAGTAAAAGAGTAACAGGTTTGGCTACATAAAAATTGAAAGTTCCATCATCCAAAAACTATTCAGATATAATTGACAAGAATTATTTACAAGCTTTCTGATAGGGAGAAAGTTAGTGCCCACAATCATAGAGAAATCTCACAGAGTAAGAAAAAAGAGAAAATACAGACTGGGTGCATGCATTTGTAATAGAATAACTACAAAATACATACAACATAAGCTAAAAATAGTTCAAAATGTACGTGGTGGGTCCATTCCAAGTCAATTAAATGAAAATTAAGGCAGTAAGATACCATTTTAACCATCAAATTAACAAATTTCTGTTTGTTGTCATTTGGAGATTTTATGGTAGTTTAGTTTGGTTTTTTTTGTTTTTTTTTTTTTTGAATGAGGGTCTCATGTAGCCCAGGCTGCCCTCAAATTCACTATGAAGCTGAGGATGACCTTTAACTACGGATCCTCCTGCCTCCAGCCCCTGAGAGCTAGGATTATGGGCATCCACCACCACACCCAATTCAAAGTTCTGCTTTGGTATAATTTTAGCCATGTTGGAACTGCAACACCAAGCGTATAAAAGTGTCTGGAGCATAAATTAGTCCAACCTTCCTAAAGCCTTTGGTAGAAAGTATAAAGTTCCACATATGTGGAAGGAAATCCGAAAGCTGGGACTGTAGCTCAGTGGTAGATCACTTGTGTGCGATGTGCCAGGCCCTGGGTTACCTCTCCGCAGTGCAAACTTGTTTCGATTTATCTTATTTGTATTTATGGGTATGTGGGTGCCTGCTTATGTGCGCGCCTGCTTATGTGCATGTGCTCAGGTGCCTTGGAAGCCAGAACAGGGCATCAGACCCCCAGAACTGGAGTTATAGGTAGTTGTGAGTGCCCAATATATGTGCGGGGAACGAAACCCAGGTCCTCTGCAAAAGCATTAAGTGTCCCTTATCACTGAGTTATCTCTGCAACCCCATTTGATTTCATTTGAAAAACATTATGAATTGCATGACACTCAGCTACAAAAATGTTCATTGCAAAGCTTTATAGTTTTAAAGTAGAAAAATTAGAAAATACTTGCATGTTCCACATTAACTAGCTCATGTGATTATGTAGAGATACACAAGGAAATGTTTATTCATTAAGATTGCATTATAAAAAAAAAAAAGATTGCATTATAAGGGCTGAGGGTGTGGTTCAGTTGCTAGAGGGCTGCCAGCAACATATATAGCCCTGGGTTCAATCCTTACTATTACCACAAATATAATATATTCAAGAACATTTAATCACATTAAAAGACACCAGTGTAGAATTGCTAAATGACAAAAAGCAATATTCAAAACAACTCATTTTAAATGTATGTAGATATTGCATTCTGCATATCTATGCACACACATTTATATGTACATAGATTACACACATGCGCACACACATACACAAAAGAATTTAGATATTAATTATTCTCGTCTGCAGTGATAGGCTTATGGGTAATTTCATGAGTAAATTTCTCAGTCTTCCTTCACATTGCCTATTTAAAATTTTACAAAATCACAATGGATACATTTTAGTCGGCCTTTGCAAAATAGGAACCCCTAGAGCACATGCGGCCAAGGTAGAAACCGGAAGGTGGTGCAGTCACCCCCACCCCCACATCATCCGCAGGCCTAGGGGCCCACTTTAGAGCATCCGGAGTGTGTACCCCCCACTCAGTGTGGACTCTAAATGTCTGTCAGTCAGCCGTCACTGGAAATTGGCTAACAGAGGCCTTGCAATCTCCCCTGGCCCACAAGCCCTCACATCTTGAGATATAAGGCAGAGCGAGGAGGGTCGGGGTGAACATAAAGCGAGCAGAACATACCTTCTATTTCCCCTCCAGGGGCGGAGATTTTTGACATACCCAGGTAGGTGGTGGCCACAGTGTCATTGTGAGTGAGGCGGTCCCTAAAACAAGGGTGCAGAGAGAGAGTATGAACATGTGGAGGAGGGGACACAGCCCACAGCACACCCTGGAAGGAAGTGGCCCTGATACATCTCTGGGGTGGGGTCCCCAGTCTTCTTAGACCTGGGAAGCCCAGGGGCGAAGAGACTAGACAGGAAGCTCGCTCAAGGCATCTTAAGGGGGGACACCCGTCCATGCACATCAGCTGGCCCACATAGAGCCAACAGCCAAGGATGACAGAGAGGAGGCCAGAGGCAGGCACAACAGGGAGACGACTGTTGAGGCAGAGCGGATCTCACACCCTAGGAGAGCCGAGGTCCTGGGAGCTCAGGAGATGCCAAAACCCAGGAGAGTCTGGGAAACCATCTCAGTGGCCACACCCAGGGCTGCTGTGCGGGACTTTAGATGAAACAACGCACTTTATCCCAGAGGAGCTTCTTAACTGCCTGGAGACCAGGTACTTCTGTGTAATGAGGAAACTGAGGCAGAAACATGCAGACCCTTCCCCAAGGTCAGGCAGGTAGGACGGGGAGAACTGGGACTTCGGCCTCAACTCCTGTTCTTGTCCATGTCCTCCAGCCTGCTTCCCTAGGAGATTTCTCCCCTCTCCAGCCATTGGAAGGGCCCGTGGGCCAGTGCTCTAGGAGACCCACTAGCCCACGGTACCCCATGATGAACCTGCCTCTGAACACCACACCTGACTCCTATACAATAATGAATCACAATCACTAAAGCTGGCTCCATACCTCTAAGCTGGGTCTGACCTAAGGCCACACTATTGGACCAGAGAGAGGGCCCAGTGGGTAAAATGCTTACAGCACTAGCATGAGGACCTGAGCTCAGACCCGCAGCACCCACGTAAAGAACTGAGTGTAGGCCGCCTGTAACCTCAGAATTGCACAGGTGAGGATAAGAGGATCCCAGAGGCCACTGGCCAGGCCATCTAGCTGACATGGTGAGCTGCAGGTTCAGTAAGAGTTATGTCTCAAAAACAAGGTGAGGAAGATACTCAATATTGACATCTACACACACACACACACACACACACACACACACACACGCATGCACAAAGTCACCACAATAAATAAAGCTACCCCATGACTTAGCCCCCAGGATCCCCTTGTCAGCTCTAGCAGGTATATACTACAGCAAGGCCCAGCTTCAGGTGAGGATGCTGCTGAAATGGAGATAATTAAACAACTCTCGGAGGGCCAGCGAGATGGCCCAGTGAGTAAAGGCACTACCTGGGTTCAATCCCCAGAACCCACACCGAAGTAGAAAGAGAGAGGTCCTCTGACCTCCACACATTCACTGTGGTGCATGTACACACACACACACACACACACACACACACACACACACACACGGTCTAAAATAAAATAAAATAAAATAACAAAATCTCAGAGACTGAGCTCTGACCCAAAGCAGGACACTGGTGTGGAATCCGGAGCTGCGTCCCGGCCACTTCCTCCTCAGGCATCTCCGGAGCACACACGGCTATGTCAGGAGACATTTTTGGTGTGAGAAAAGGAAGCCGTGGGCATCAGGTGGGCAGAGCGCTACTTAACAATTTGCCATTTGAGGGACAGACGCACAGACAAGAATTACTGGCCAGAGGTCAGCAGTGCTGCCCTGGGCAGACTCTGGCTCCTTCAGGAAGGTTCTCCAGCGCACTTCCAGCCCCTCTTCTCCATGCTCCTCGGGGCCTTCTCCCTGGCCAGGAGGTGGAGCCACCCAGCTCCACTTCCAGAGATGCCCGAGGCATGCTGATCTCATTTTCCACTTAGTCGTAGCCCTCGAGTTTCTGTCTAGCCTTCCCTTTCTCTTTGTAATTCCCAGAAAGGTGATTAAGCCTTGGCTGTAGAAGTTTCCCTCAGGTCAGGGGCTACGTGAGGAACTGTGAGTGGCCTGGCAGCCCAGATCTGTATCAAGATTTCTGGTAAGCCTGAGAACACTCCCCTGAGGTACCTGACAGTGGGTGCCATTTCTTTTTGCAGTGCTGGAAATCAAACACAGTACCTTGAACACTAAGCAAGCACTCTACCACCAAGCCTCTGTCCAGCTCAAGCAGGCAGCACTTTAAACTGCCTTTAGGCCCAACTCAGAAGCCCAGGACTTGAAGAAGACTAGGTTCTGACTGCTGGCCTTGTCTAAATAGGGAGGGGATTAGGAGGCAGGATGTATTTATAGAGGTGGGAGATGGCTTTGAGAAGTTTTTCTAAGTTATTTTTTATTTGTGCTTAAATGAGTTTATGTGCATCACATGCACGCAGGAGCCCTCACGGGCCAAAAAAGCATGCTGAGTGTCCTGGAACTGGAGTTACAGGTACTCGTGAGATGCCATGGTGCTGGGAACCAAACTCAAGTCCTCTGCAGGAGTGGCTAAGCCATCTCTTCACCCCCAAAGAGTTTTTGTTTTTTTAATGAAAAAGGAATTTTTAAAGAATGGAAGGGAAGATTGAGTTATAGAGCAAGAGCCATATGGAAGGATATCATATTTCCAAAACTCAGGTAGCAGCAAAAGTTTATCTATGTGTTCTGGGAAGAAAGACTTTCTGGATAGAAACTCAGAGCACTGGAATGCTTTCTGGCCAAGAGTTGGGTTTGGGGGCTTGGGGCTTGCTTTTGGAAAATACAGCGAGTCTCAAAATAGACTCACAATAAAAGTGCCACTTCAACCCAAGCCAGAGATGTAGCCACCAGATTCCGTAATGTGTTTGGATTGTACAGTATGCTGATAGCTTTGACACAGCTCCGCGGGAGCTAGGCCAGGCACAGCCACAGCCCATGGGACCAACCGCACCCACATGCATACACACGCACACGCACGCACACACACACACACACACACACACACACAGCTGTCCCCAATCAGCACTCCCATTGTCAGCCTACATGCAGAGGTGGCTCTGGGAACACAAAGTGTGCCTCTCCTCCAAACCACTTCCCCAGGCTCATACCAGTGGTGGTGGCCTTCAGGACCTCTCTCCACCCCCCACCCGCGGCTGTTCTCTTCCCTCTAATTCTCACAAGCTGTTTTCTTTAGGCCTGGAGAACTGGCATACACTTTAATGGCTCTGCGGCCTGGGGTTTTTCCCCTAGTCTCTCATTATCCTCCTGGTTGGGGGTGCCATGGGCCTTCGACCAAAGGAGAACAGCCAGGGAACCACAGGACCAGGACTTCTGGGGGCAGAGAAAGGACAGCTGGCCCTTTGTGGAAATCTTGGTGTGCTGGAGCTCACGTGTGTAGACCCTGATATTCCCTCAAGTGTGAGAGAGGTTGTCTCCACGACACATGTAAGATGGCATGCCTCCAAAATGTGTTAAGACGGCACGGCCAGGTGGCTGAAAGCCCAGGCTGGGGTTCTCAGCCTGTTACCTTCCAGCTGTCACCTTCAACATCCCACACTCCATCTTGCCTCCCTGTAAAAATTCCTCTATAAAGGACTGTACCACCTTATGGAGAGTCAGATAAACTCACACACAGAACATGCTCACTGGGCACCGAACCTGGCATGCAGCGGTATTCGATGAGTGACAGGAACGATGTCACCTCTAAGCTGCCATGAGCTGCTGTTCTCACCACTCCACACCCACAACAGTGTCCCCTACTCAGGCAATGTGACCCTTGCCCCCAGACTGGGGACACTTCTGTTCCATTCCACAGGGATGCAGAGGCTGGCTTGGCTTCCACACCTGGCATAGGACCCTTATCAAGGATTTATCAAAGCAACTCCTCCCAGTCAGCCACAGCTGGCCCCACCTCCTCGGGAAGCCCAAAGCGATGGGCTCCTCACAGCTGCTGCCTGTGGTTCCTCATCCACCATCAGTACCGCATCCCAGCTCCTGGCTGCCCCCAAAAGCCCAAAGACCTCACAGCCTGCCTGAGCACAAACACCCTCTGTCACCACAGTGGCCGCACAGCTGCATGAAAATGATGGTCCCAGGGACACTCCAGGACAGCCCCCCTTGGGACAGCCCTCTTAGGGCAGCCCCCTGAGAACAACCAGCTCAGGGACTTGGAACTCACCAGTCCATAACACGAATCCGCATTTTTTCACACATGGAAGGAAACTGTGGACGAAAGGGATGGAAGTTGAGGGTAGAGCTTTGGAAGAAAGCAACCCCTTCCTCCAAGCAGAAGCCTAGGATGCTACCAGGAAGTGGGAGCCCAGGCCCAGGGCCCCTGGGATAGTGGGAATGGGAGGGAAGGTGCTCGCTCTCTCACCATAGCAGGTAACGTGATGCTCTGGTTCCACTGAGGGTTGGCCGTCTTCTCCAGGATCTTGCTGCAGAGCTAGGAGAGACAGAGGATTAGGGTATAGTGCTCTGTGTGGAGTCCAGGCTCCGCAGGGCTCATGCTACCAGTGGCCACCCCCTGCCCTGCTGGCTGCCCCTAGAGCTGGGCCTAAATCCAGAGGTCTCAGGGCCTTGTGCAGCAGGTTCAGACACAGGGAGTCTTTACAAAGACAAATCTTAGGGGAGGTAAGACCTGCCGAATGCCATGGCCCTCCTGCCCTGGACAGGCAGTTCTAGCTGGAGACACCCTACCCCTACCTCCCATTATGGCCAGGTGTGCCCCAGCCAACACACCTGCACCCAACAGAAAAAACAGAATTCAGTGGAGATACAAACTCTATAAGCCACTGTGGAGGCAGCTTGGTGGTAGAGTGCTCACCACAGGTTCAAATCTCAGCCCAGCAGAAACAAACACAAAATGAAACTCTACAAACCACAGCCTGCCTTAGACCAGAGCTGGCTGAAGAGCTCGGCTTATCACACGGGGAAACCAAGCAGGAAGGAAAGTGCCCCAAGCCAGGGACTCCCTCCCAGAACAACATCACCTTCAAGTCTACGGAGCCCAGGGCAGCCCATATCTATCCACACACAGAGACAAGGGCAAAGGCTCACTTGCTGAGAGATGGCTCACGGAGTAAAATGGGATCCCAGCTCCATAAAAGCAGAGGCAGGAGGTTATGGGGCCTGCCGGCCAGGCAGTCTAGCTAAGCTGTGATTTCCAGGTTCAGTGAGAGACCTTGTCTCAAAAAGTAAGGCGGGGCTCTATTGAGGTAGACACCTGACATTGACCCCCGGCCTTCACTGGCACACATACTTGCACACATGTGTACATACATAAACATGGTATGCAGCACATACATATACAAATAATTGTTTTTAAAAGACTAGGTTTTCATTATGTATGCAGGGATCTGGAATAAGCCAGGTGTCCCCAATAGAAAATAAGTTAAAGGAAGTATGGTCCAACCACAGTGGAGTACTATGCAGCTTCAAAAAAGAGGAGCCCATGTGCACAGAAATGAAACAACCTCCAAGTTACACCACAAAGTGTAAAAGCACAAGGAGAGCTAAGAGCTTGGTAACACAAATACCTGGGCTGCAGTGTGACGCTGAGACCTAAGCCCACATCAGCCGGAGCATACAGAATGAAACCAGAATGACGTAAAAGAAAACTTGCTCAAAAAGGGGGAAGGGAGAGAATTGGTGAATGGGGTCCAGAGAAAGAGGAAGAAGGATGGAAGGATGGATGGATGAATGGATGGATGGACAGACAGAAGACGGAGGGAGAGATAGGAGACAGGTAAATAGATCATAGGCAGAAAGAATATAGATAGATGAAAGGTAGATAGACAGATAATAGATAGATGATAGATGAGTCATAAATTAATGGATATATGATGACTATGTATCTTAGTCATAGATAAATAAGTACATTGGTGATAGATGATTGATAAATAGATGACTAGACAGATGGTTGGTTGATGATGTACCATATACAGTAGAATGCAGGCATTACCTAACTCAAAAACAAATACAAAGAAAATTTTCTAACACACTCATTGGGCAGCCCTGGCCACACTGTTTCATGCTTCAGCCTCCACCTGGGGAGTCTGTGCCCTCTGACCTAACAATCCCAGCTCTAGAAACTTCCTTATGGAAAAGCATAGCACGAAGGAAGATTTCTGTATGCTGATGTTTGTCACAGAGTTGTTCAGTAGAAAGGAAAAACTTCATACACGCAACAGGATGCATGCCACTGTGTACTGAGTGGCGTGCAGGACATGCATTGACCCAAAGAAGCAGCAGATGATACAAGCAGTTTGCCCAGAATTCACTCTGGTTACTCACAGTAGTTACAGTCCCAAGTCTCCCTCAACAATGAATGAATCGGTGCTACCGAGTCATCATCCAAAGGAAATGGGTGAGGTTACTGCTGGCCTGCCACATTTCAGCCAGATTGTTCCAGAGCCTTCCTCTGTGGCTCTGTTGCAGACTCCTTGTTTGGCATACTGCCAACTCGCTGGCCCTGGGCTCACAGCCCACAGATTCCTGACATAGTACACCTGAATGAAACTCCCCCAGCACTTATGGAGCTGACAGCACGTCAGCACTACACTCTGAAGTCCTTGAAATGGGGAACACTGAAAAAAGGCAGAAGATACCCTCCTCCCCCCTCACCGGCAAAAAAACCACCTGGTACTAGAGGATCAAGGGATGGCCTCCTGTACAACACGAGAGCCAGCCTCGAGCCAGTCTCCAGCTGCAGAGCTATGAAGGGGGATGAGAGCCTCCAGAGAGGACAGACAGGAGGGCAGCTCTGTGCTCCCTGACCAAGACCAGTCTCTGGGGTAGGGAGGCTACAGACCCACGGACATTTTGAATTTGTTTCTTCTCTGATTTTTTTCTTTTTTTTTTTTCTTTTTCTTTTTTTTTTTTTTTTTTTTTTTTTTGGTCTTTTCGAGACAGGGTCTCCCTGTAGCCCCAGCTGTCCTGGAACTCACTCTGTAGACCAGGCTGGACTTGAACTCACAAAGATCTGTCTGGCTCTGCCTCCCAAGGTAGCAGGATTAAAGGCGTGAGCCACCACGCCCGGCAATTTTTTAACAAGTTGTGTGGGTGAACGGTGGGTGGGTTATGATAAATGGGTACCATTCTTGAATCTAGAAAGAGTGTAAAACCTATAGGCCAGGCATAATGGGGCACATCTTTAATCCCATAACTAGGGTGGCAGAGTCAAGTAGATCTCTGTGATTTTGGGGCCAGCCTGGTCTACATAGTGATGTACACCATGCCAGGGAACAGAGTGAAACCCTAGCAAAAAATAAAACAAACAAAGGATTCTATCTTGCCCGCGCAGGTGGCCTCCCCTTCCTTATCCCATACATTGAGTGGTGCCCCTACCCTACAGGGTGGTGTAACACACCCCACACCACTACACACACACACACACACACCTCCTATCCTCTTCAGTAGCTTGGACCACCACTCTGTACAGGTCATATCTTGGACAGCAGTGCCACCAAGCGTCCATGAGGAGAATTGCAGAAATGACCTATTACATCTGGGCAAATAGTGGCAATGCCCTGGGGCTCTGCAGATGGAGATGGAATTTAGAAAAAATGTGACAGGCATCCGAGAGGAGGACAGGCATAATGAGATAATGCGATAGGAGGAGGGGAACAAAGGCAGAGCTCGGTCAGAGAGGAGGCCACGAAGGCCCAAGGACCACAGAAGAGGCAGGGAGCCACACACCTTGCCAGCTCACTCTCCAGCACCCCATTCAGCCCTACCTTTAATGCAGGACTGGGATGGGGCTGTCTATGTCTGCCACCTGTCAATGTTCCCTGGTCACCTGTACCACCTCCTTACACACAGCCACCCTCGAAAAATCTTCAAGGTCAGACAAGAGACAACAGAGCAAAGCCCAGGATGACCAAGGGGGCTAGGGGACCAAGACACAGGAACTGTGGGGTGCTCAGCCTGGGCTCTAGGGACTTGAAGGCAAGGCAATGGAGCCATTATTGAAGCAGGCTAGAACTGTGAAATAAAACAACCGAGCTTCCCAGCTGACAGGTTCTTCTCTGACTTCTCAATAGGAAAGTCGCATCCTCGGCCTGGAGCACAAACATCTAGGCAAAACTTGCTATTTCCCTCCTTCCTCCATGTGCCCTGCTGTAGCAGAGGCCAGCTCCAGAGCATCACACACAGACCCCAAGTCCAAACCTGCCCACACGGGCAAGGAGTTCGGAAGCAGTGCCAGCTCAGAGGGCCTGGGCTGACAGGTGTGTGACCTGGCCCACAACATCCTCTGAGTCCCTGTGCAAGGCTCTGGGGTTAGGAAGCCAACATGAGGGGCCCCCATGGGCAGTGTGGGCATGAAGCTCAGAAATAAATGATTTTGCCACATTAACGACAGTATGGGAGCTGGGGGACAAAACTCTCCCTTTAAAGCTAATGAAGAGGGCTGGAAAGATGGCTCAGCAGTTAGCGCTGGCTGCTCTTGCAGAGGACCTGGGTTCATGCCTCCTGGCATGTTTGAAAAGAACTAGACCAAGCATGTTCAACAGGAAAGAAGACCCTATGGGATGATAGACCCTGCCAGTCTTCATCCTTCCTACAGCCTTGGATACCTCCTTGAGGACCGCTTCATCAGACCATCTACCTGGGTGCCACCAAACTGACTCAACCGTTCTCTGATTAGATGGAGGCCTTTCTCTCATGCTGGTAAAAATGAGATAATTCCCAGGTTTGGGCTGCCTCTGTCAACTGGCTTAAATAATGCTAAATTAATCTTAGAAATTGGTTGAAAACTGGCCCAACCTCCTGCCCCTAGTCCTCCTCCAGGTTAGATGTATTCCCTATATAAGGTAGGTTTCATCCCATATAATATTATGTTCAGAAGGCTGCCTCCCCTATTGCCTAGACTAATGGATCCTATTCTGAAAAACTGCTAGCCCATCTCTCTTGAAAGTATCTCCAGTGTCTCCAACACTTACAGGCTACAGTCCGTTCTAATATCTGAGGCAGCCTCCTGGTTCCCTCCTCCACACCCTACCACTGGTTCTGAAAGGAGAGAGAGGCCAACAGTTCCTGGCTCCATTGCTGATTTGATTGGAATCCATGGCTGACCACCTTGCACACAGGCCTCACAGATCCTCTCATCCTTCTCCTTCTGGGTCTAATGACTGAGCCTTGCCTGATCAACTGGTTGTTGAACTTTGTCAAACAATGTGGGAAAATTTAGTTAAGATGGGTAGCATTCTAAACCAATGGGCCCTCCCTAGCCACACCCATGGGATGGGATTGGATATAGTGATGAAAACTATTAGGATTTGGTCCTGGGAGTTGAGTCATGCTGTCTATATAAGCAGACATTTTGGAATAAAACTCTCTGTATTTGGACCTTAACATGCGTCCATGTGGTGTGCTTTCCTGCACGTGTTTTCCACATGGATTGTCCTGGGAATAAATGGGACACCCCACAAATGGCTCCTGGATGTGGGGTGGAGGAAACCTTGACAAATTAGGTATGCGAACCTCTAAATCTTGCCTTTTTCTTCTCTTTCTTCTCTCTTTCTTGATATCTCTCTTTTGCAGTGGAGCCTTCTGTCCTGCTGGTTTCAGAGGATGGGAGGGTGATCTGGGAACATGTGACTTTTCACACATGGAAGAATATGATGGCCTGGCTCTGATTTGGCTCAGAGAGAGCATCCAATTCCCTCCAGGCATGTGCCTCCTGGCTTGGTCACTCCTGCAGGCTATAAAAGCCAGTGACTTCAAGGCTGAGATTAATATCAAGGCTTAGTAGCCATGCTTGGCCTTGGAACCATTTTTCATAATTCTACAAGTCTAAAATAGAACTTTCTAGTTTTAATCCCCCCCCCAAAGAAAAAAAAAC
This sequence comes from Rhizomys pruinosus, assembly GCA_009823505.1. NCBI lineage: Eukaryota > Metazoa > Chordata > Mammalia > Rodentia > Spalacidae > Rhizomys > Rhizomys pruinosus. Next base: position 837,487 of record VZQC01012836.1, read on the forward strand.
TAGATTTCATCCCCTACTGTGAAGAACCAGTTCCTCAGGTTCAGTTCCAGCTTTAACTTATTCATATGTAAATTTTCTCCAGGTAGCTCTATGGCTCAGCCAAGGCTGGAGCCCACTTCTTTCTGATGCAAATTAAGGCTTTTCAAGAGCAGTTTTATCCAGATAATTTTAAGCCTTTCTTAATACCTTTCTCTTAAATTTTGTAAACAAAATCTGTTCTTAGATAAAAATTTATTGCTCTCTTGTCTTCTTGTGGGTTTTTGGTAACTGTTTCTAAATCTAACTCTTCCTACCTAAACCTGTCCGCTATTTGCAGATCCAAAATTGGGGTTCAGCTAGCTGAACTTCAGTAACTCAACACTTCAGTAACTCAAATCCATTTCAGCATGCTTAACTTAAAAAAGTAATATTTTTACTTAATCCCCGGATACCCTAGATATCTTTTGAATAAAAATATGTGTACAATTAAAATTAATTGGTTGATCTAATTTTATCTTGATCTTTTTAAATGTGTTTCACCTTAAAGATTTTTTTCCCACGGAATTCCTGATTACACTTGGTTTGTGCTCTGGCGCCACCAGCCTGCCTGCTGTGCACATACCAGCCACCAGACTGAGCACATGGTATCTTAACTATTTATCTAAATCATGCCCTTTAAATTTTGACTTAAAGTAGCAGTCTTTTAATTTCAGCATTTTGGAGACAAAATAGATGGATTTCTAGGAGAGTTTACAGGCCCTGGAGTTCTAACAAAGAAACTTGCTCCAATAAATTGCCTCTTTTTTAAGAACTATCAGTAAAAGCCTCTTTAACAACATGAATTGATATTTTGGTTCAATTTAAATGAGAAATTATTTTTAATAAAACTGTTTTATGTTTCTTTAAGCCCATCTTAAAACTGTGTATGTGTGAGTGAATACAAGTTCCTGCTTTTAATTCATTATAACCCTACAGGTTTAAATCTAATTAGGAGCCAACTGTAAACAAAGATAGATTCAACTCATAAAAAAATGCTTGTTTTATACCCCTTAGTGTTAACAACTTTTAATTGGGTTTATAGTATGCATATTATTCAGTTTAATGATAAACTGTTGTTGATTATTGTTGGTAATTGTTATTAATAGTTATAATTGTTATTGAATATAATTACTAATAATAATTGATAATAATTCAGTCTAATAATAAATTGTTCATTGTTGTTGGCTATTATTATTGACAATTATTCATAATAATTGTTAATGATGGTGATTCTGACTAATAATGGTTAATAATTATTGATAATTGGTAATGCTTAATAATGGTTATAATTATTGTGATTGTTGTTGTCAGGATGAGTTCCAGAGGCATTGAAATGCAGAGACACCTAAGACCGGTGGTGCCCAGGATCCTGCTCTACCAGGCCAGCCTTTAGCTATGCTAAAACGGGCCATCACCGATTATTCAGAAATCCGCCTTTTTGGAAGCCAGACTCCAGACTCCTGCAGAGTGCGCTACCCACCCCCACTCCCACTGAATCCCGCTCCCACCTCCCTTAAATTTCCAAGCGAGATGCCATTCTGGGCTTGGCTCTACCTCTCCCCTGAGCCTAGCCCCGGCTACCCTGAATTAAACTTTGCTCTGAAGAACTTAGACCTCGTGGCCTTTCATTCCGGGGGGAGCGTGCCATAACCTTACAGTTGTGATTATGGATAATTATTATTCTTCCAAAGTCCTTAATAATAAGACAAGATAAATCAGTCTTTGACCTGTCTACTTTTGGGCACCCTCCTCAGTCTTTGGATTTGTAAATAGGATAGGGACAGTTAGACTTGGTGTAGGGACAGCCTAGGGATAGTTAACCAGTAGGGGCAGGATAGGGAAAGAATAGGAGTAGACTTTAGGGATAGTTCATTAAAGGCAAGTGGTTGGGAATGGGCCTAAGAGGTGGCACATGGATCTCAGCTGTTTTGTGTGTTGCTAGGACATTTATTCTAATTATGAAAAAATAACCCAATGACAAATTATAAAATTTCATGTTTCTCATTGAACATCAAATAATAATATGGCTTTCCTCTCTTGCAGGTTGACCTAACAAACTTTTCCTTATTATGTATGTATGTATGTATGTATGTATGTATATGTGCGCGCACACACACATGTATGAATGTGTGTACTTGTGTTCTAAGTATATTTTAATGTTAGCAGCTATAATACCAGTAAAAACATTGCCTCTGAGTTGGAACATGGCCCTTCCTTCTCAAGATGCAGATTTATATTAAACAGCCAACACATAATTCAATTTCAATAAAGGTTATGTGTTATCTATTAAAAATTTAAAAAATTCATTGAACATCTTAATGGATCTACACTGCTACCTACTGGTTATGCCCTTTCAACATCTGAAACAAAGAAACAACCAGGTTTTCATAGTATTTAAAGTATTAGTAAGTTTTTGGGTCTTTGGGAATAAAGAAAATTTTTAAATATAAAAATTTTTTAAAAATTAAAAAATATTTGTGTATTCCCATTAACATCATTATAGAATTCCCAGCCACCATTTTTTTTAATTATTGTGCACATACAGGCTAAGGCAAGCCTGCAGTTTGTTCGGATGGCCAGTGGGTTAGAAAAAGGTTCCAGTGTGGACCACCAATCTGGGTAGCTAGGGGTTCAGGCCTGCATTTCATTTAGGTGGCCAGTGGGTTGGAAAAAGGTTCCCTTTGCAGACCACCAACCTGGGTAGCTGGTGTTGTGAGTGAAATTCCTGTCCCAGCTCTGGGCAGGTGGAAAGTCACGGCCAAAAGTGGGAAATGTGTCTCATTGTCCCAGGCTAAGGACCTGAGTTGGAAGTTACCTCTCCAGTTGGGTTACAGAAGTAACCGACTTCCTCTGAGCTGAGGGGTCAATTCCCCAGTGTCCACAAAGTGAGCACTGTGTCCCCCATCCCTTAGGAAGACCGCACTGTACCTGCTCATGACAAAGGAAGCTTCCTAGAAGCTCTCACAAAAACAAAAGCGAAAAAAAATCAAGATGGTAATGATGGTAACAATTTCTCATGGGGCATATATAGCCAGTCTTTAATTAACTAATGGGCATAAGAACTGTAAAAGAAAATTTTATTAAGAGCTAGATATTGAAAAATCTTTAAAACAGGTTTTCATGCCAGGCCTGGAGAAGGCATCTCCAAGAGCTTGGAGGAAGATGGTCATTAAAATCCACTTCGTAAGGTTTACAGTTTAAAATGGTATATTTAAAAATAGCATATATTTATATAGAGAGGTATTTCAGTAGAGATTTATACAGAAATACAAAATAAACAATACAAGTTAATGGACTTGATTTCTCTGAAGTCATAGTCTAGTCATATAGTTTTCAAGAACAAAGTATATATTTGGTTAAAATTTATTTGGCAGGTATTCAACTTTGCCCAAATTTTGTCTACATATTGCAGGATATTTTAAGACTTAGTAAAAATATCCATATTAGTTAAATTTGATTGAAGGTTTTGATGGAAATAGTAATACATTTGAACTAATTGGGAATATAAAATGTTAATTGTAATTTGTATTGAATTTCCAACAATAACTTTGGGGTTAAGGTACACAAATGGTCTCTATATTTTTCTGTGTTATACAGTATCACCTTGTAACATTTTCTTTTACTTGTAGGATAATTTAACTAAAGGAATTAAGTTTAAGTTTATTTCCCAAATAAATAGCATACAGTCAATGATAAACAGTTTGGGTGAATTTGATGAAAACTTATGCCTTGGTTCCTGTTGATAGGTATGTGCAATACAACTTAGGCATCTATAGGTCAAAACATAAAAATTTAAAAAACAAAAAGAGGGAAGTGGTGTAGTACTCCTTCTGGGATACAAATGGAAAACTCTGTATTCCAAACCTTTTGATAAATTTTCAAATTTGAGATCTTGAAACTAACAATGGGAGGAAATTTGTATGTTCCCACAGGTAAAAACACCAATCTAAATGCCTGAAAAGGTACGACTTTTGGCTGAGGATGGACTGGGAAATGCCAGTAGAGAAGCTGACCCATCTGAACATTAAAGGAAGAGGAACCTCGGACTGCCTGAGTTGCAGACACCAAGCATCTCTCTGAATTCTATTTGGGATAACTGTTTATAATGTGCCCTAATGAAGTTTACCTTCCAGATGCTGAGAAAGCTTCCTACTTCTCCCCTTTATAGGAAAAAGAAAAACATGATGGTAAGGAAGTCATTCCCTAACTGTAAATTAGAGCCAATTGTTATAGTGGTAATTTCTTATAAAACAGGTATAACTACCTTCTTTAATTGACTGATAGACATAGGAACTGTGAAAGGATAATTCTCTATTCAGAGCCAAATATAATAGTAAAGTCTTTATAAGCTGTGTAATTAAGCAAAATATATTAATACAGGAGAGCTCTGATATCAGCAATGGATTATTCTGCCAAGGAGAAGTTAGCTAGGGGATCCAAGCCCCCAAAAGATAAAGGCCTTTTGCCTATAAACTGGGATACCTTCAAGAAGAGTGGCAGTTAAGCCCTGCTGCTGAAGACCTGGTGTAAGCATGGGAAAGATGTATTGAGACCACACTTGCAAGTGTACAGTGGTCTCTGGAATGCCAGACAGTGTTACCAAAGGCTACTAAAGCAATGAAGCAAAATATTGGTCTCCTTGAGTCAAGCAAGACTCCTCCAACAGTATCAGCTACACCTCAACTGCCTGGAGATATTGTGCAGCCAGTGGCAGCCATATGTGCATATATCCCAAATCTAATTGCCTATTAGCTCTCTCCTTGGAGGAATAATTCATGGCTGATGCCATAAGCTTACATCCTCTAGTGGTTAGGAGATGTTATAAGCCACAATAAAAACTTGTCACCCTTTACAGAAAAGCCACAGTTCATGGATTAGTGTACCATCCAAACATCGGTGTCTATGCCCACATCTTAGCTTGCCATAATAACTAGTACTGTTTAAATGCCTATACATCTAATTGCTTGTACTTTGTTAGTAGGATTTAAAAGGTACCCCTGGGGGGCTGGAGAGATAGTCTAGTGGTTGAGAGTGCCGACTGCTCTTGCAGAGGACCTGGGTTCGGTCCCCAGCACCCACATGGCAGCTGAAAACCGTCTATAACTCCAATTCCAGGAGAGCTCCAGTTCCAGGGGAATCTGACACCCTCTTCTGACCTCCGCGGTATTTGCACGACACGAGTGCACAAACCCACATGCAGACAGTACATTCATACACATAAATAAAAATAAAATAAAATAAAGGTACCCCTGGGCCAGGCATGGTGGCGCACACCTTTAATCCTAGCACTTGGGAGGCAGAGGCAGGCAGATCTTTGTGAGTTCAAGGCCAGCCTGGTCTACAGAGCGAGTTCCAGGAAAGCTGGGGCTACAGGGAGACCCTGTCTCGAAAAGACCAAAAAAAAAAAAAAAAAGGTACCCCTGGATAAACTGTCCACCCATGAAGGGAAACAACTTGAACAGACTAGAGTCCAAAATGACATCTCCAGAGAAAGTAGACTGTTTTGCTTCTCACCTACTTGTGCCCCTTTCCCAAAGCCTAGGGAACAACCTGCGGAAGAGGAGACATGATAGAATGTAAGGGCTGTGGAGATTGGGGTGAATCAAGAGACTACAGCAATACAGACTGGACTCTTATTTGATCAACATGCTTGTGCATACAAGCTTCTGCAATTGGACTATGGGAACCTTGGGTTGTTCAAAATTTGGACATAGATACTTGCTAATTGGTTTTACATGAATGTTACTTACATTCATTGCTTATGCTTGACAATTGGTTCACTTCCTGGTTGGGTTTTTGGATATTAATTGGCCTTAGGGTGAAAATAAAGTTTCATGTCTGACCTGCCCTCCACTGCCTGGCACTCAGAACAGGCTTGAGCAGCTGGCTATTCAAAACTCAGGTTGCTTTGTGTTGTTAGCCTAGCTCATGGGCTCCCCTGCCTCTCAGAAAAATTAAAAAAATAAAATTTAAAGGATGAGATGTGGGAAAATTTAGTTAAGATGGGTAGCATTCTAAACCAAATTGGACCTCCCTGGCCACACCCATGGGGTGGGATATAGTGACGAAAAGGTTTAGGATTTGGCCCTGGGAGTTGAGTCATGCTGTCTATATAACCAGAATTTTGGAATAAAACTCTCTCTGTTTGGACCTTAATGTGCGCCCATGTGGTGTGCTTTCCTGCACATGTTTTCCATATGGATCATCTTGGGATTAAATGCCCCCCCCCAAAACAACAGATAGCCTCTGTCAAATGAATGTACCTGAGAGCCTAGTACAACCCCTTGTCACCTGAAGATACTGAGTCAACACTTTGACTCTGCCCTAAGTCCAGGGGGTAATGAGATGGCAAAGTTGACTCCATTCTGCTCTAGCTGACTTTTGCTTTACCCTGTGTTTTTGCCCAGCCATTCCCACTACAGCCAGCCAACCATGAAGGCTATAGCTGTAGTTTCAAGGGCCACACTGTTTCTATAATACTGGGAAACTTCCAACTAGCCCAATAGCACACCCGGGTGCCACATCCTCCCTCCCAGCTGTACCTGCATCTCCATGGAGCCCATTGTCTCTGCAATTCTGAGAAACTCGTTTTTCCTAATCAAAACTTTTTGTTTAACTGAAAACCTCCTTGTTAACTGACCTTCCCCTGGTCTGGTATAACTATGGTGATCTGATGTAACTGTGGTTATTGGCTTTGCCCCTGGTGTGATGTAAGTGGTTTTAGGCTTTATAAATCCCACTGTGTCTCCCTTTGGGCCTGAGAGTCCTTTTGGGTGTTAGTACCCTCTCTAGCCACTGGTGAATAAAGGACTCCTATTTCAACCATCACTGCATGACATTTCTCTGTGCCCCTCATGTGGTACTATAGCACCCTTACATATATGCAGGCAAAACACACACATAAATTAAAAAATAAGTAAAATCTAAAAAAAATTCTATGATTTTGTCACACTTCAATAAAAAAGTTTTCCTGTCTTAACAAACAAATGGAGGCTGGGCGTGGTGGTGCATGCCTTTAATCCTAGCACTTGAGAGGTAGAGGCAGGTGGATTTCTGTGAGTTCAGGGCCAGCCTGGTCTACATAGCAAGGTCCAGAACAGCCAGAGCTACAGGGAGACCCTGTCTCAAAAAGACAAAAAATAATAAAATAAAATAAGTGTTTATGCATCCATGTGTGTATGTGTGTGCAAGTATATGAGTATGTAGATCTGTATGTGTACATGAGTGCCTGCATGTGTGCACACACCTGTGTGTGTATGCATGTGTAACAAGTTTCTCTGCGTGTGCACACACCTGTGTGTGTATACATGTGTAACAAGTTTCTGGACCAGGAAGATGTCTCAGAGAATAAAAGCACTTGCTGCACAAGCCTGGAAGCCTTGAGTTCCATCCTTGGAAACCACAATGGAAAGAGAAAGCCAACTCCACAAAGCTGTCCTCTGGCCTCCACACACGTACCATGGCATGCTTTCCATCTGCTCCCACAAACACACACAATATACACACATATACAGAATAATAAATTTTTTTTGAGACAGGGTATCCCTATAGCCCCAGCTGGCCTGGAACTCACTCTGTAGACCAGGCTGGCCTTGAACTCACAGACATCCACCTGCCTATGTTTCCCAAGTTTAAATTAAGGTCCAGGGACTGGAGAGAGTACTCAGCAGCTAAAGGCACTGGCTGCTCTTGCAGAGGACCCAGGTTCAATTCCTAGCACCTACATGGCAGTTAACAACCATCCGTAACTCCAGTTGCAGGGAATCTGACACCCTTTCTGGCCCTCTGGGCATGGCACACACACAGCACACCTATACACATGCAGGTGAAACACTCATACATATAAAGTTTTTGGCCAGCCTGGTCTACAGAGTGAGTTCCAGGACAGCTGGGGCTACAGGGAGACCCTGTCTCGAAAAGACCAAAAAATAAATAAATAAATAAAGACGGGCGAGGTACCTTGGCAGATATAGGCACTTGGTGCCACCCTCAATCTGTGGGACCCACATACTGGAAGGAAAGAACTGACTCCTGCAAGCTGTCCTCTGACCTTCATGGTCTCACTGTGGTACATCACACACGCACACACAAATAAATGTCATTTGACTTTTTTTAAGTTTCTGTCCACATTCATCTCTGGCTGCTGCACTGTCACCTCTTGCTTAGTCTTCCCCACCACCTGGCCCCCACTGCTTGCCTGCTGTCCACCATTCTCTGCGATCTAGCCACACCTGTTGTTCAGCCTGGACATCCAAGCAGACCTGTCCATTTTCAGGTGTAGCAGCTCAAAGAGCCAGGCCTAGGCATGTTACTCTCTGTGTCCCCTCTATAGCCTCTGCTGACAGTGCCAGGACTCAGCCCTGACTGGACTCGGCCCTGCACCCATCGCCCTCACTCCCTTCCTCCTCCTGCCTGCTCCTTACCATTTTCCCTGCGAAGCTGACCTCCACGAAAGGATCCACCAAGTTCTTCTTGTTGCTGTCAAAGCCGAAGATCTGTTTGACGTTGTCCATCACAGCATCATCCACTGGAGAAAATACACACACGTCACTGCCCAACACTGTGACCTCCAGACTTGGCTGTCACTGCCCACCTGCTCTCTTCTTCCAGAATCACCTGTCTTGTGTCATGCTGTCACTGCCCCCTGCTAAACAGACCCCATCACTGCCAGTCTGCGTCCCCCTCGAGACCTGATTGCCTATGTCATACCTATCACTGTCAGTCTGTGTCCCCCTCCAGACCTCACTGCCCATGTCACACCCATCACTGCCAGTCTGCGTCCCCCTCCAGACCTCATTGCCTATGTCATACCCATCACTGTCAGTCTGTGTCCCCCTCCAGACCTCACTGCCCATGTCACACCCATCACTGTCAGTCTGTGTCCCCCTCCAGACCTCACTGCCCATGTCACACCCATCACTGCCAGTCTGTGTCCCCCTCCAGACCTCACTGCCCATGTCACACCCATCACTGTCAGTCTGTGTCCCCCTCCAGACCTCACTGCCCATGTCACACCCATCACTGCCAGTCTGTGTCCCCCTCCAGACCTCACTGCCCATGTCACACCCATCACTGCCGGTCTGTGTCCCCCTCCAGACCTCACTGCCCGTGTCACACCCATCACTGTCAGTCTGTGTCCCCCTCCAGACCTCACGGTCCATGTCACACCCATCACTGCCAGTCTGTGTCCCCCTCCACACCTCACTGTCCATGTCACACCCATCACTGCCAGTCTGTGTCCCCCTCCAGACCTCACTGTCCATGTCACACCCATCACTGCCAGTCTGTGTCCCCCTCCAGACCTCACTGTCCATGTCACACCCATCACTGCCAGTCTGTGTCCCCCTCCAGACCTCACTGTCCATGTCACACCCATCACTGCCAGTCTGTGTCCCCCTCCAGACCTCACTGTCCATGTCACACCCATCACTGCCAGTCTGTGTCCCCCTCCAGACCTCACTGTCCATGTCACACCCATCACTGCCAGTCTGTGTCCCCCTCCAGACCTCACTGTCCATGTCACACCCATCACTGCCAGTCTGTGTCCCCCTCCAGACCTCACTGTCCATGTCACACCCATCACTGCCAGTCTGCGTCCCCCTCCAGACCTCACTGTCCATGTCACACCCATCACTGCCAGTCTGCGTCCCCCTCCAGACCTCACTGTCCATGTCACACCCATCACTGTCAGTCTGTGTCCCCCTCCAGACCTCACTGTCCATGTCGCACCCATCACTGCCAGTCTGTGTCCCCCTCCAGACCTCACTGTCTATGTCACACCCATCGCTGTCAGTCTGTGTCCCCCTCCACACCTCACTGTCCCTGTCACACCCATCACCGCCAGTCTGCATCCCCCTCCAGACCTCACTGCCCATGTCACACCCGTCACCGCCAGTATATGTCCCCCTCCATACCTCACTGCCCATGTCACACCCATCACCGCCAGTATATGTCCCCCTCCACACCTCACTGCCCATGTCACACCCATCACTGTCAGTCTGTGTCCCCCTCCAGTCCTCACTGTCCATCACACCCATCACTGTCAGTCTGTGTCCCTTTCCAGACCTCACTGCCCATGTCACACCCATCACTGTCAGTCTGTGTTCCTGTCCAGACCTCACTGCCCATGTCACACCCATCACTGTCAGTCTGTATCCCCCTCCAGTCCTCACTGTCCATGTCACACCCATCACTGCCAGTCTGTGTCCCCCTCCAGACCTCACTGCCCATGTCACACCCATCACTGCCAGTCTGTGTCCCCCTCCAGACCTCACTGCCCATGTCACACCCATCACTGCCAGTCTGTGTCCCCCTCCAGTCCTCACTGCCCATGTCACACCCATCACTGCCAGTCTGTGTCCCCCTCCAGACCTCACTGTCCATGTCACACCCACCACTGCCAGTCTGTGTCCCCCTCCACACCTCACTGTCCATGTCACACCCATCACTGCCAGTCTGTGTCCCCCTCCACACCTCACTGCCCATGTCACACCCATCACTGCCAGTCTGTGTCCCCCTCCACACCTCACTGCCCATGTCACACCCATCACTGCCAGTCTGTGTCCCCCTCCAGACCTCACTGTCCATGTCACTCCCATCACTGCCAGTCTGTGTCCCCCTCCACACCTCACTGTCCATGTCACACCCATCACTGCCAGTGTGTGTCCCCCTCCACACCTCACTGTCCATGTCACACCCATCACTGTCAGCCTGTCTCCTCTGAGCCTCACTCTTCCTGTGTCTCCCCACAACCTCAGGACTGCCAGAGTGGCATGCTGTGACCTACCCAGCCTAAGCAATCTGGGTAGAGGGTACTCAGAAAAGCAGTTGGTCCTTTTCCCTGCCCCCACCTCCCATCAGTCCATTGTCCCCTCGCATCCAGAGCTTCTGAACATGTCCACTGTGACTGACTGTAGAACTAATTCCAAGTCCATGCTACCAAGGGCAGCAAGCAACCCAGGAAAGCATCAGTACTCTCTGGGCACCTAGTGCCATTTCCTCAGCAACATGAGCACGGTGGGCCACTGTGTCATCCCACCTTGCAATCCAGCACATGGGAGGTAGAGGCAGGAAGATTTAGGACTTCAAGGCTAGTCTAGGCTACACCTTAACTACATAACAAGTTCAAAGCCAGCCTAGGATACGTGAGATACTACTTCAAACAAACAACAAAAAAATCCAAACTTTCTAATCTATGCTATTTCAAACCAACTGCCTTATAGAACTAGCCAAATTTTTTACATATCTATAAACTGATAGATTGGTATATTTATGAATATGCCTGTGTATACATTTACAGATTTTGTATGTAATGATGAGTGAAAGGAGAAGCCAGTTAAAAAATTGCATGCTTTATGGGTACCAGAACCCAACCTTAGCTGAAGAAATATTGGCAACTGATTATTGTTGGGTGAGGAAGAACTGGCCTTCTTTAAGTGAGGGACTCTGGATAGGCTGACAAGGAATTGCTAGGGAGATTAATTTGGCACAATAGGCCTTAGCATAAATGACAGAATGAATGAACTCGGGGTGGGGGGGGCTGTGGGAGGGTGCCAATGAGAAGGAAGTATAAAGGTGATTAAGACTGACTGAGATGCTATGTTTGAAATATATAATAATTCAATTAAAAAACTGCCTGTTTAGCCAGTCATATAGGAGAGGAACCAATAGTTGCAACATCAGCCAGACACCAGAATGCAGACATGCTGGCAGCACTAACAGACCTGAGAAGAGGACTCCAGGCCAAGTGGAAGCAGGGAAGGGGCAGGGGATGGCCCATAGGGGCAGCGGTGCTGAGAAGGGGCCCAGGGACCCACAACGGGAGGTCTCCACTTGCCCCATGCTCACAACATGAGGCAGAAGCCTCTGGCAGACTTCCCTCCAGAAAGGGGTATCGCTCACTCTGTGGTAAGTCCTCAGCCCTGAAGAGCTTCAGGCAGAAGTGTGCTCCACGAAGGGCCACACCGGTAGGCCTGAGCAGGTTGCCTTCAATGTCTTCTTTGTCTTCGGAGGGGTCTTTCCTGTCCAACTACAAAGCAAAACACATGGGATTCTTCATAGGTTCAGGATCATGGTGTCTTCCAGTGACATGAGACCCACAGCTCTTAAAGGGTATGTCCTGATGTAGGCCTGGGCTTGTTCAATCTGCACCTGCTGCCTCACCGCCCTTCAACTGACTCTGCTCTGATCAGTGCAGTGAGGACAAGGAGATGATCCTCCCAGCTGCTGGGAGGACCATCTCCCAACAGTGACATGATTCCAGACGGGATGTAGCAGGCACCCAACCCAGTCATCCTGAGTCCTCTTCTCCATGCCCCAGGTGAAAACTAGCATGGTCAGGGGCTGGAGAGATGGCTCAGCAGTTAAGAACTTCCAAAAGAAAGACCGACTTTGGACATCAAACGCTTTGTAGGGGTGCCTGCCTGGCCAGTTAAACTTGGCTGTTGTCCTTCTGAGGGAAAGGGAGGAGCCAAGAGCCAGCTACCCCTCCCAAGAAGCCAGTCTGGCCTTGGCTACATGAAGGGGCAAGGCCATTTAAGAGCGAATGGCATGAGGCAGCTGTCACTCCAGCTGTCGCCACCTTGGGTAGAGGTTGCAGGGTCCGTGCCTGGACCCTGAAGGGGAGTGGAAGAAGTGGCACCTGTTCTGTAAGTGACCCTCCTCACCCATTTGCTCCGTAAGCAAGCCCAACTAAACTCAACAGAATCTTCCAAAGTGTGATTTTGCAGTCTTCCTCACTTTGACTTTGGGACCACCAGTGGATGGGGAGGCAGGGGCATTGCATGGACACCTCCCGGAAGGAATTTCAGTAACGCTGCTCTTGCAGAGGACCTGGGTTCAGTTCCCGCCACTCACATGACAGCTAACGACTATCCATAACCCCAGTTCCAGGGGATCCAATTTCCTCTTCTGACCTTCGTGGGCATTGCACAACATAGGTGCACTTACATACATGCAGGCAAAACACTCGTATACTTAAAATAAAAGTTTTTAAAAAAATAGCATGTTAGAGGTCTAAGCTAGACCCTCTGTTTTTAGGAACTTTTGTTCATACACAAAGTATCAGCCCAATGACCACAGAGTCTGCATGGGCAAGAGACACCCCGGAGTAAGATGGAAGGAGGTTCAACCCCATCAGAATTCATCACCTTGTAGGGAAAGCATGGCTCTGTGCAAATGAAGGCACAAACACAGTCTGTGTAGTAATAAAAACAACGTCCATCTCTACAGAATACACAAGCCATCTGGTGGCTGCTCGTGGCAGGTGGTGTAGAGGGGCAGGAGTGAAGTCAGGATGGTGCAGCAGCCCGCTCCTAAGAAAGATGCCTGGGAGAAGCTTGGCCCATCGTTTGCTGAGCCTGTCCCCTATGTGTAATTCCACTACAGCACCTACAACAAAGTGTCCAGTCCCAGCATGCCCAGGAGCAAGTGCCCAGGCAGGAATCACACTTGACTGTATTCTCCTCAGCTCAAGTCAGAAGAAAGCCTTCATCTCCTCAGCATTTGTGTGTCTACAAAAGTGCCCGTCCCCTAGACAGCAAGCACAAACAGAGCACCTACCATCAACAAGTCCTGTGCTAGGCAAGAAGGGGGCTAAAAGGAACGTGTTTGTTGTAGCAGCCCCAGCATCAAGAACGAATCTCAGGGATGGAGGCAGACATGTGAACTAACTAGAGTAACAGAGGGTTGCGTGGTGGCTAATGAAGTCCATGAATTCTGGGTGAAGGATAAGACAAAGGAACCAGCCCCTGAGCTAGATCTTGAAAACAAACCAGCTTTTAGAAGAGGGAGAAGCGGGGAGGCTTTCCACACGTGAAAAGGCAGGGAAGGTTTTGAAGGCATTCCAGACAGCCACACGGTCACTGTATGTAGTCCACAGGATCTGGGGAGGCCCATATGGGAAGAAGGCCTGGGAAACTGGATGGAGGTCAAATTGCCAAGGCCCTTGGCTGTGGCACTGAGGACTCTGGGCTTTACTCTTGCAATGAGAAGTAATTAGCACTTTTGTTGTTTTGTTTTGGTTTTTGTCTTTTTGAGACAAGGTCTCCCTGTAGTCCCAGCTGGCCAAGAACTTGCTCTGTAGACCAGGCTGGCCTTAAACTCAGTGGTCTGCCTGACTCTGCCTCCCAGGTGCTGGAGTGCTGGGATTAAGTGTGCCTAATTAGCACTTTTGTAAGAGTGCTAATTCTTCCTGGGCTTAAAGATGACTTTAGTGACAACGTGGGAACAGCGGGAGAGGCTAACAATGCTGAAGCAGGAGGAGGTGGCGGGAGCTGCTACCTGCCCCACAGATCTGCCCTTTCCTTTGGCTAAGGCCCCTCCCCCCAATCAGGGTTTTAACTAAGCAGGTTGACATTAGCGCCCTGGTAGTTAGGCATGCTACGTGCTAAGTTCTGGCCAAAGAGACCTCAGCCTAAGGTGTTCTTCTTGGTCACACACTGAAGGAGGAGATGTGCATCCCACAGGCCTTTTCTCTCATCAGTTACAGACGCATTGGTGGAAGCATCGACAGCAGAACAAAAGACCAGAGCCCTGACCATAGTAAAGAGGGGCAGCAGATGCTTCGGAAAGGAAGGTGACACAATCCCTGTCAGTGGGGTTCGTTCCACTGAAAGGTAGGCATCAGACAGAAACGACACACTATATGGAGATCCAAACATGATGGGCCCTTAAAGGCAAGGCTTCTCTTTAATGCCTGGGGAGGAGCTTCAGTAAGAATGAGAATAAGGAGCTGGAGGGATGGCTCGGTGGTTAGGAGCACAGGCTGCTCTTGCAGAGGACCCAGGTTCGGTTCCCAGGCTAACAAGCATCTAAAACTCCAGTTTTCTGGCCTCCACAGGCATTGCATGCACAGGTACACCTACATATATCCACAGGCATTGCATGCACAGGTACACCTACATATATCCACAGGCATTGCATGCACAGGTACACCTACATATATCCAGGCAAAAGATTCATACATGTTAAATTAAATAAATAATAAATACAATGTTTAAGAAAGAGTAAGAAAGAAATTTTAAAAAGAGAGAGAGAGAGAGAGAGAGAGAGAACACTGTCCAGAGGAGCCTCCTTAGGGAGCAGATTTCAGAACAATCTCTTGAACAAGTCTCCTGAGGACTCTCAAGAACAAAAGGTGTGACTTTTATAAACATTTAGGGGTGTCAGGAGATCTCACGAGAACATGTGAGCTCATTCAGCACCGTGTCTGTGACAAAGAGCATGGGAGATCCAGGCACCACGACCTAAGAGCGACCGAGTCACAGCACTGACTGCGTTTTAACACTCTGTCATAGAGTGCGGGAAGGCGTCACCTGATTCGGGCAGCAGGATCTGGCATTAAAGTCTGTTCTCTAACAGTGATCCCCACCAACCATAAACTCTTGCTTAAGAGACCAGAACAAAGGTCTATCTTCTTAAAACTGTGGGTTAAGGCGTCTTTGTTATATCAGCTATACCTATCTCTGTCTCAGCTGCCACAGACCAGGAGACAAGGTCTGGGCAGCCCTGGTCTTGGGGTGGGAAAGAGGGAAGCAGGAACATGAGTTGTTACAAGGAGCTGAAACTCAACCTCTGGAGCTAAGATCTAGCAGAAAGGACCACTTCACCCCACCTCCCAACCTACCACCCCAACTCCCGCATGGCCTGCCTGCTTCTTGGGGCTCCAGCTACTGAGTGCTTTGAGGCAAAAGGCCAAACAACACACAGTCTCCAGTCAAATGTGGTATTGAGTATTTGCAGCAAGATCCTTTAGTTTTCTGGACCCAGTCATCCCTGGGGATGACAGGCCTGTCATCCCAGCTACTGGGGGGGAGGCTGAGGCAGAAGCATCAAAAGTTCAAGGCCTGTCTGGGCTACATAGTAAGTTCAAGGCCAGCCTGAGCAACTTATTGAGATCCTATCTCAAAATAAAAAGTAAAAGGAGGGCCAGGGATATAGCTAAATAGTAGAGTGCTAGTCTAACAGGTACAAGACTTTGGATTCAATTCCCAGGACCACTGAAGGGAAAAAAAAAAGAAGAGAGGAGAGGAGAGGAGAGGAGGGGAGGGGAAGGGAGGAGAGGAGAGGAGAGG
>VZQC01012836.1:854068-872571 GCA_009823505.1 Rhizomys pruinosus
GAGGGGAGGAGAGGGGAGGGGAGGAGAGGAGAGGAGAGGAGAGGAGAGGAGAGGGGAGGAGAGGAGAGAGGAGAGGAGAGGCATCTTTTCTTTTAAATCTGATTAGCTGTTCTTTTGTCCTCCACAACAATCTGAGCCTCTCCTTACCTCTCACTCCAACCTCGCTCCCTGAAACAGGTCCATCATGACACATCCCCAGGCAGTAACTCAATCACAATTGAACATGAAAAGAACTTGACTTTTGCAAAAGGAAAACTAGACATGCATGTCCTTTGAGACGGATTCAGGATGATGATTAATAATAGCTCTCCCCGCCTGGCATGGTGGCGCACGCCTTTAATCCTAGCACTTGGGAGGCAGAGGCAGGCGGATCTTTGTGAGTTCAAGGCCAGCCTGGTCTACAGAGTGAGTTCCAGGACAGCTGGGGCTACAGGGAGACCTTGTCTCGAAAAGACAAAAAAATAAAAAATAAAAAAAAATGCTCTCCCCAAGTGGGAATTATGAGTGGTTAGCTTGTTATTCATATTTTTCTACATGTCTTATAGGCCTTATAATTACCCTGTATTTGTTCCAGTCAGGAAAATATTAAGTTGGGGGTTTTGGATGGTGCTACATTGGGCACTGTGAGGAGGACCTGGGAAAGGTACTCACAGGAGCTTCGTCTCCAGGCCCCAGCACACACAGGCTGGCTTTCAGGTAGCCTCTGGCCCCTGCAGAGAAGTCATCGGGGTCGGAGAGCAACAGCCACTTTCGGAGAAAAGTGTGTCCTGCAAGAGACAATGGGCGCTAGTCATCCCAAGATGGAGAGCCAGGTCTACAGCCAGGCCAGGAGCCCAGGGTAGACTAGATGGGATGAGATGGAGAACCTGGCCGCTAGGAGAAAAGGGCAGACCTCACACCCTAGAACCCAAGAGCTTCTAATACTATGGCCATGGGCAGGAGTCCTCCATAGGAGGCCACGTTTCCTGAGGGATGGGAGACGTGACACCATCTGGGACTGCTGACATTGAACAGAAAGTAAATATCTCAAAGTAAAAATCTAGAATTGGGGCTGGAGAGATGGCTCAGCAGTCAAGAGTCAGAGGAGCCAGGTTTAGTTCCTAGCACCCACCCGACAACTAACAGCTGTCCATAACTCCAGTTTCAGGGGATCCACCTTCTTCTGGCTTATGTGGGCATTGCACAACACAAGTGCACTTACATACATGCAGGCAAAACACTCATATACATAAAACAAAATAATTAATTAAAATCTAGAATCAAGCTGGGCATAGTGGTGTACATCTTTAATCCCACCACTCAATAAACAGGCAAGCAGATGTCTGTGAGGCTGAGGCCAGGCTGGTCTAGATCAGCGAGTTCCAGGCCAGCCATAGCCACATATAAGACCTCAAAAAGAAAAAAAAAATCTAGAATCAAAAGGCACATGTGAGTCAGAGAGATAACATTAGCAGAAGCTTCTAGAAGAGGAGGTAAAAGCCAAACCCAGGCCCATTTTTCTGCTTCCACAGGAAATCACCAGAACAGCATGGAGACAGAGCAAGAAGAAGCCCTAGACTCAAACACCAAGTGACTCATCCCTTTCTAAGATGGGGATGGGATCTAGCAGCCTGGCTGGAACCTTCCAGAATAATCATCCCCGAAGGAGCCAACCAAGGCACAGTGAAGACCCATACTCCTGAAGGCTAGATTTGTGTGGGAGATGAATCCCTGCCTGCCTTTATGATGCAACCCCACCTCCAAGTTCTAAAGCCACAGAGAGAAAAAAGGAGTTCCCAAAATAAGTGTCCCCAAGCAGCTTCTAGGACCAGAATGTCAGGGTTCCACCCAGGGTGTGAGAACTCACGGGGCTCTCTGTACACGGTGCCCACGTCCATCTGAAATAAAGAGGAAACATAGTCAAACCCCTCCTGCGAAAGCAAAGCAGGCCCAGAGCCCAAGACGAGTCCTTCAGTACGGTTTTGAAGAACACTTGGAGGCAGAGAGCAACACTCCTCATGCGAGCCCACGGGGAAGGAACATGAAGGCTAGACGTTGCACAACTTTGCCAGGCATGCCTGCACACAGACAAGAGAGCGGGAGAAAAGACGGCAAAACAGTAGAAAGACTACCTCCAGTGTAGACTTAGCTAACATGGTTGTTTTATTCTTCCCGCCGAACAAGCCTAGGTTATCAGAATGTTGGGGGAGGGGAGGCTATGGGCCATGGAGCAGACAAAGTATACAGGAACTCTCCAGAACTCTCCAGAAGTTGCACTCAACTGCCATGAACCCAAAAGTCCATTTTTGTATTATAAAATATTTTTATAATTAGAAAAAAATATTTTAATTTAACCCTGGTGTTCTCAGAATAAGAATGTAAAGACTGGAGTCTTAAGATTTAATTTCTTGGGGCTGGAAAGATGGCCTAGCGGTTGGGAGCGCCCACTGCTCTTGCAGAGGACCCGGGTTCGATCCCCAGCACCCACATGGCGGCCGAGAACCATCTGGAACTCCAATTCCAGGAGAACTCAAGTCCCAGGGGAATCCGACACCCTCTTCTGACCTCCGCGGCATTGTACAACATGGGTGCACAGATTTGCATGCAGGCAGTACATTCATACACATACAGAAATCAATAAAATTAATAAAAAAAATTTAAAAAAAGATTTAATTTCTTACATAATTACCTAGGCTCAAATCCATTTTTCTTTTAAAGAAAATGTTTCTCAAATTAGGCATGTTGGCATATGCCTATAATTCTAGTAGTTGGGGGGTGGGGTGGAGCCAAAGGATTAGGAGGTCAAGATCACCCTCAGCTACATAATGGACTGGAGGCCAGCCTGGGCTACACAAGGCTCTGTCTCAAAAACTAGAAACTTCTCCAGGAAGTGAGACTTGGGTTTCATCTCATGCTACCTCCCAGAGAGGGGAGTAGAATGCTTGGCTCACAAAGGTAGTTTAGCCTAAGCCTGTCTCCTTTCCTTCCTTTAGATAAACTCTTGAAGATCCTAAACTGAGAATAGATAAGAAGCACACAGACACGGCCAAGCTCCTCTGATGGAGGCTTTGTGAGATCTGTTGAATCCATCCTGGAGTCCCCTGAACTTGGTTCTCAGAAGTGGCCCATCCATTGCCCAATTTCAGGCCACTAGGAAAAGTAAGCAGGCCAGGCCAGGCTCTCTTCTTCTGGGGTACACATCAAAACCCCACTTCCGACCCACAGGAAAAGTGTGGTCAGGGCAGAGAGTGCTGCATCACACTGGCAGGAGATGGCTAGGGTGGGTGAGGGTGGTCTCCCTTCCACAGTGTAGGTTCAAAGAGGAATTAAAAGAGGAGGGTTCAGCCGGTTGTGGTGGCCCACAACTTTAATCCTAACACGCAGGAGGCAGAGGCAGAGGCAGAGGCAGAGGCAAAGGCAGAGGCAGAGGCAGAGGCAGAGGCAGAGGCAGAGGCAGAGGCAGAGGCAGAGGCAGAGGCAGAGGCAGGCGGATCTTTGTGAGTTCAAGGCCAACCTGGTCTATAGGCCAGCTGAGACTAAAGGGAGACCCTTTCTCAAAAAGACCAAAAAAAAAAGGAGGGTTGGTTCTCTCTGTTGGAGACAAGGGAAGAGTTCACCTCCTTCCCTTCTGTCACACACTAATCCCTCAAAGAATGATAAAATGTAAGTACTTTCTCTTACTCTGAAATGTATGTTTTTAGAAAGGAAGTAAGCTTTAAGCGATGGAGTGCTCTTCCTCAAGGCTGCACTTCTGAAAGGTACATAAGGGCAGAGAGCTCGGGGCCTGACCTGGGAAACAACCCTGTTAGGGCAGAGAGAGCTCCAGGCCTGACCCTGGGAAATAACCCTGTCCTGGAGACTGGAGTACGAGTCCTGTTTCTCTCTCTGGATAAAGTAACAGGCTCACACAGAGGGTTACCCTCATTACCACAGGAATCCAGGAGGACTCTGACCTAGGGTACCCTGCAGCCTCTTCCTTGACTAGGAGAACAGGATGGGGACCAGGCACTCTATCCACTCAACTTCCAAGTTGAAAGATTTTTATTTTTGAGACAGGGTCTCCCTGTAGCCCAGCTGTCCTGGAACTCACTCTGTAGACCAGGCTGGCCTTGAACTCACAAAGATCCACCTGGCTCTGCCTCCTGAGTGCTAGAATTAAAGGCGTGTGCCAGCTTTTATGAAGTTTTTAAAGAGAGGGGTTGACACTGTGTTCTCCCAGCACAGCTCACACTGTATGGGACTCGAAGACTGACTGCTTCCAAGCTCAGGAAGGCTTACCCGGAATTCACCAAGCAGGGCATCTGTCCTGAGGGAGCGTGAGTCCACCACCTGCAGAAAAGATCAGTTTCCTGTGAGAGCTCAGCCCAGGCTGGGTCCTTCCCAGTCAGCATCAACCAGATGCTGGCACTGACTGCATTGCCAGAGATGGCAATAAGCATTGTCTCACCTCACAGGACACTGTGAGTCAACACGAATGTGCCCGTTGCCTCACTGATATACGGACAAAGGTTTGGGGGAGATCACAGGGTGTGCACAGAATCACACGTGCATACAGCAGAGGCGGGACTAGCACCCACACTTCTAGCCTGCAGCCCCGTCCAGGTGGGTGTGGAGGAATCTGAGGCCCAGAGGAAAAAAGCCCTGGCTACAGCCTGGACAGAGAAATTAAGCTGAAATTTTTGGCCCCGGACCTGAAGCACCTGAGAGTCTTTCTACCATGGACAGAGCTTAGGTGAGCCCTTCACTCACCCAGGAACCAGGCTTTAATACATACACACACACACACACACACACACACACACACACATACACTCAAAGGCACACTGCAGGCATGTACACCAACATGACCCTATACAGGCTGTCATATGTCTGGAGACTTTCGGACCATGGAGGAAACTTTGATGTTCGAGACATACCGTGATAAAGATGGGCTCATCGAACAGCTCCGAGGGAGAGTCAAACAAGTTGAAGAAAAGCATCTGTAGGTCCAAAGCAGGATGGAGGGAAGTCAGTGTCTCTGATCCTCGGGCCAGGCAGAGGGGTGAAGCCACCCACCAGCCTTCAAGCCTGGGTCAAGCCCTCCCAGAAGAGACTGATGGGGGTCAGCTGCCCACTGTGGAGCTCTGGGGATCTGACAAGCCTGGGTGACTCATCCCTGGCTTCATTCACAGAGGCTGGCATCCTGGAACTGGGATGCTGAGGGGTGGTATCCAAGTCCTCTAATAACATACTCCAGTCTTGGAGCACAACCCAAAGTTGAGAACACTCCTGAGCATCTGTCCGGGTAT
Source organism: Rhizomys pruinosus (assembly GCA_009823505.1). Lineage (NCBI taxonomy): Eukaryota > Metazoa > Chordata > Mammalia > Rodentia > Spalacidae > Rhizomys > Rhizomys pruinosus. The sequence continues at coordinate 859,336 of VZQC01012836.1, forward strand.
CTGCTCTAGACCTTCATTTAGAAGTCTACCAATGTTCTGAACTGGGATGCTGAGGGGTGATATCCAAGTCCTCTAATAACATCCTCCAGTCTTGGAGCACACCCCAGAGAACACTCCTGAGTGTCTGTCCGGGTATCTGCTCTAGACCTTCATCTAGAAGTCTACCAATGTTCTGAACACCTGGGTATCCTCTCTAGACCATCTAGAAGTCTACCAATGTTCTGAACACCCAGGTATCCACTCTAGACCTTCATCTAGAAGTCTACCAATGTTCTGAACACCCTAGCACTCATGGTCACCCACCTCATTGAAAAGCGGGCTATTTCCCTTCTGGATCCGAGTCCGCTTGGTCTGCCCAGCAGCTGTGACCTTGACAACTGGCTTGATGTTCACTCCAGGTAGCTGTCGCCCCTCGATCACCTGGACTCTGATCTGAAAGTCAGGAAGCAGGTCGAGCAGGAGGCAGGCTGGTCAGGCCACAAGGAAGGAGCACCCAGCCTCCTGCCCAAGAGCCAGAAACCTCAGCGCCAACTCACTGATGACTTCCAGGAAAAACTACCAAAAGGTACCAGGAAGAACATTACAAGAACAATCACATTTCCTACCAAGGTCTCTTGTACCTAGAAAATTCCAGAGCTCCCAGGCTGCTCCAAATAAGCCATCTACATTAAATCCCCTCTGAAATCTGGGATTACAGGAACACACCGCCACACCCAGCTGGATACTGACATTTTGAAGTAGTTTAATCATTCTTTTTCTGAGACAGGTTCTCACTATAAAGCACTGGCTGGCCTGGGATACACTATATAAACCAGGCTGGCCTCAAACTCACAAAGATCCACCTGCCTCTGGCTCACAAGTGTTGGGACTAAAGGCGTGCGCCACCATGCCCAGTTACTTGAACTTCCTTTACAGACAGTTTCCTCAGAGGAAACTACACAGTGTGGTGATCCCAGAAATCATCTATTTTTTATTCCTCAAATGTTAGGGATGGAGCTCAAGGCTTTCCTTATTCTTTATATCATTGGAGACCTTACATTCCTAGAAATAAATGCTAGGTCAAACACTTAAATATGAATTAAAAATATTAAATTAGGGCTGGAGAGATGGCTCAGCAGTTAAGAGCACTGACTGCCCTTGCAGAGGACCCGGCCGGGTTCAATTCCCAGCACCCACATGGCAGCTAAGAACCTTCTTTAACTCCAGTTCCAGGGGAATCTGACGCCCTCTTCTGACCTCCCCGGCATTACATGGCACAGGTGCACAAACCTACATGTAGACAGGACACTCATACCCATAAAAAATAATAATAAATAGATAAATAAAATTTAAAAAATAAATTAATTCTCATGGAAATACAATCATATGTTTACCAGTTCTGCTTGCTTTCTTTTGTATTTCTTTCTTTCTTTTTCTTTTTGATCTTTTTTGAGACAGGGTCTCTCTATAGCCCCAGCTGGGCTGGAACTCACTCTGTAGTCCAGGCTGGACTTGAACTCACAAAGATCCACCTGCCTCTTGCCTCTCAAGTGCTGGAATTAAAGGCATGTGCCACCACGCCTGGCTTAAAGGTGGTTCTTAGCCACCATGTGGGTCCTGGGAATCAAACTGGGGTCCACTGGAAGAGCAGTCGGTGCTCTTAACTGCTGAGCCATCTCTCCAGCCCCCCAGTTCTGCTTTCTTTTTTTTTTTTAATATTTTATTTATTTGTGTGTGAATGTACTGTCTGCATGTAGGTTTGTGCACCCGTGTCGTGCAATGCCACGGAGGTCAGAAGAGGGTCTCAGATTCCCCTGGAACTGGAGTTCTCCTGGAATTGGAGTTACAGACAGTTCTTAGCCGTCATGTGGGTGCTGGGGATCGAACCCGGGTCCTCTGTAAGAGCAGTCGGCGCTCTTAACCGTTAGGCCATCTCTCCAGCCCCAGTTCTGCTTTCTAATCAGCTCTTATTGACCAGTCTTTTTAAATTATTTATTTTTAAATTTCAGGTCATGAACACACACAGGAGCACATACACACACAATTTAAAATAAATATTTTTAAAAAGTAAAAATAGAGAATGGATTGGGAAACAGAACCCATCTATACGCTGTCTACAAGAAACCCATCTCAGTCTCAAGGACGGGCACCAACTTAAGGTGAAAGCTCAGGAAAAAATATTCCAAGCAAATGGTAACAAAAAGAAAGCAGGAGTTGTTATTTTAATATCAGACAAAATAGACTTCAAAGTAAAAGAAATCAGAAGAGATAAAGAGGGCCATTACATCTTTATCAAAGGAACAATTGACCATGAAGATTTCACAATCATCAATATATCTGCACCAAACTCTGGTGCACAAAACTTTATAAAGACAATTCTCTAGGACCTCAAGGCACAGATTAACCCCAGTACACTCATAGTAGGGGACTTCAATACCCTACTGAGCTCTTTGGACAGGTCAACTGGACAAAGAATAAACAGAGAGACATCTGAACTGAATGATACAATATACAAAATGGACCTCACAAACATCTACCCAAATACTAGGATATTCCACCCAAATTCCAGAGAACACACTTTCTACTCACCACCCCACAGAACATTCTCCAAAACTGACCACATACTGGGACACAGAAAAAAAACTCAACAAATACAAAAAGGTTGAACAGGTTCTAGAACTAAGCTATCATTTATTTTCAGACTTAGGAATTTTTGGTATATAGGTGGAGGGTATGTATGCATATTTTAGAGTAATATAAGATCAAAAGAATGAGGAAAAAAACTAGTATGTCATGACATTATGTCTAACCACAGTATTTATTTTATGGGAGTGCTTCTTAGTATTTCTTACACAAGGATGCTTGAGCTTTTGTCCAAGCCTTTTCTTTTTTTTTTTCTTTTTTTTTTATTTATTTCTGTATGTGTATGAATGTACTGTCTGCATGCAGGTCTGTGCACCCGTGCTGTGCAATGCCGCGGAGGTCAGAAGAGGGTGTCGGATTCCCCTGGAACTTGAGTTCTCCTGGAATTGGAGTTCCAGATGGTTCTCGGCCGCCATGTGGGTGCTGGGGATCGAACCCGGGTCCTCTGTAAGAGTGGTCGGTGCTCTTAACCGCTAGACCATCTCTCCAGCCCAAGAAAAAAAATCATAAGCTGAAGATGCTAAAACCTATGATATATGTGGCATGCGTATGTGCATATTTTGGAGTGATGCAAATTGGAGAGAATAACAACAACAATGCAGAAGGACTGGGTCAAAGAACTGACTGAAGCAGTGAACCTCTGCTCGAAACAGTAAACTTCTGCATCGAAGATGTTTGGCAGAATGCGTGAGCTCTGGTTGGGGGGGCAAGAAAGGGGCCATGGGTCTAGATTTGATTGGAAATTTTGTATGAAATGCCCAAAGCTTCAATAAAAATTGGCTTTGAGAAAAAAAAGTACAAATAGAAAATAGGTATGGAACTAGCAAGGTGCCTCAGTGGGTAAAGGAGCTTGCCACCAAGCCTGACAGACCTACACTGGAAGACACACACACATGATGTAAACTACTATGAAAAAATTAATCATTAACCACAAGAAGATAGATGAGTGATTTTTAAAAATTTTTTATTTATTTCTGTATGTGTATCAACGTACTGTCTGCATGCAGGTCTATGCACCCGTGTCATTCAATGCCTCGAAGGTCAGAAGAGGGTCTCGGACTCCCCTGGAGCTGGAGTTCTCCTGGAATTGGAGTTTCAGATGGCTCTTGGCCGCCATGTGGGTGCTGGGGATTGAACCCGGGTCCTCTGTAAGAGCGGTCGGCGCTCTTAACTGCTAGGCCATCTCTCCAGCCCCAGATGAGTGATTTTTATTCTCTTCATTTTGTTGTACTTTCTAAATTTTGTAATATAAAAACATACTCCTTTTTTAAAGGATGGAGGCAATAAGAACATGTTCTGGAAGTGATTGCATGGGAACCAGAAGCTCATCTTAGGAAAACCAGGGTGGTTGTCACCAGGACTTGTCTTTCTGTTGCTGTACAATATAGAGCTGTTCTGTGGTTTGCTGTACTTATAGAGGTTTATATTTCCTGCTTTTAAATTTTTGTTTTGTTTTGCTTGCATATATATGCAGTGTCTGAAGAGGACAGAAGGCATTGGATCTCCTGGAACTGGCATTACTGACAGTTGTTAGCTGTCATCTGGGTGCTGGGAGCCAAACCTAGGTCCTCTCGAGAGGAGCCAGTGCTCTTAAACTGCGAGCCATCTCCTCAGCTCCTCCTGCTTTTAACTTAAATGTAGCTCTGAGGAATTAAACAGCATTAAACTAGACTACATCAAATAGAAAAATCTGGAGGAAAGAAAAATGATAAGCAAATGAACAAAATTAAAAAGTAAATAAGGGGGGCTGGAGAGATGGCCTAGAGGTTAAGAGTGCTGACTGCTCTTACAGAGGACCTGGGTTCGATCCCCAGTACCCACATGGCAGCCAAGAACCGTCTGGAACTCCAATTCCAGGAGAACTCCAGTTCCAGGGGAATCCGACACCCTCTTCTGACCTCCGCGGCATTGCACAACACGGGTGCACAAACTTGCATGCAGACAGTACATTCATACACATACAGAAATAAAAATTTAAAGAAAAAGTAAATAAGGGGTTGGAATAGAGCTTACAGTTGGAGGACTACTTGTGTATAAACAAAGCCCCATATTCAATCTCTGCACCACAAAAAGTTGAAAACTTAAATAAAATGCATTTTTAGATTTAAAATGTTCTAAGCATTCATCATTTTTTTTTCTTCTCAAAGGCATGAACATGTTCAGTTTCTACGCAGCTCCTAGAAACTATGGTTAAAAGCAGAGAACATATGGGGCTGGATAGATGACCTAGCGGTTAAGAGCGCTGACTGCTCTTGCAGAGGACCTGGGTTTGATTCCCAGCACCCACATGGCGGCTGAAAACCGTCTTTAACTCCAGTTCCAGGGGAATCTGTAGCCCTCTTCTGACCTCCGAGGCACCGCATGACACGGGTGCACAAACCTAAATGCAGACAGTACATCCATGTACATACAAAATAAATAAAAAATTAATATATATTTTTTTAAAAAGCAGAGAACACATATAGGAAGCATCAAGACCTTGGACAGAGCTGGGTATGGTGGTGCACACCTTTAATCCTAGCACTTGGGAGGCAGAGGCAGGTGGATCTCTGTGAGTTCAAAGCCAGCCTGGTCTACAGAGTGAGTTCCAGGCCAGCTAGGGTTATAGGGAGACCCTGTCTCAAAAAGACAAAAAAAAAAAGACCTTGGACAGAGTTCCTCAGACTCAAGCAGATGATTTGGCTGCTCTAGGGAACAGAAGTCTGCATTCCTAGGGACCCTGGTCACACAGTTTTAATCCCAGCATTTAGGAAGCAGAGGCAGGAGGATAATGAATTCATGGTCAGTCTCAACCGTATAGTAAGAGCCGAGCCTGGGATACAAGAGACTCATGGTGGCACACGCCTTTAATCCCAGCACTCGGGAGGTAGAGGCAGGTGGATCTCTGTGAGTTCAAGGCCAACCTACTCTAAATAGTGAATTCCAGGCCAGCCAGCTCGGGCTACTGGGAGACCCTGTCTCAAAAAGACCAAAAGAACAAACAAAAAGAGAGAGAGAGAGAGAGAGAGAGAGAGAGAGAGAGAGACTCTGTCTTAAGAAAACAAAACAGTACCCCCAAGATGGTAGAGAGAACAATTGCAAAGTCTCTCTCTCTCTCTCTCTCTCTCTCTCTCTCTCTCTCTCTCTCACACACACACACACACACACACACACTCTGGCATACAACATAAATAAGTAAATTAATACGATTTATTTTAAAAGCTCCAAGGGCGCTGCCACTGGTGCAGGGCGGGACCTTCTTTGAAGAGCAGGAAACCAGCCCTAGGACCAAGGCAGATACCAAAAAGGAGGAGCGGGAGCCTGCGGAGTCCTGGAGCTAGGCTAATCCCTGCAGGGACCTGTTAGCCCCGGGTGGGGCCCCAGTACTGAATCTCTTGGTTTAGCCTCTGCCAGGCCCCTGGAGGCCCCTGGAACTCCTGTGCATCCTCCTGAGGCTGGAGACCACTGGGACAGCAATGGGATTCTAGTAACTGCTGTTGAGTTAAAGGGGGAGAAGGGGTCACGGAGGCCCCTCATCATCACCTGGAAGTCCTGTGGCTTGTCTGACAGCAGCTTTCTGGGTGGGGCTGTGCTTCTCTTTCTTTTGCTCCCTGGGTGGTAGGGGGGAGGGTGAGAGGGTGGCTTCTTGGGTGTGGTGGGTGCCCCAGGGCCTGTAGTACCACTCTGATCCAGGAACGGCTCTGCTTCATCTCCAGTCAGCCCCTGGTCCTCAGTGTCTTCTCCTGTGTCTGAAGGATAGTTTCCTCAGGTCCCTCTGGCCCTGCCCTGAGGTCCCAGCCCCACAGAGGACCAAAGAGCATGGCTACTAGGACACCATGCTCCCAGCCCGCCCATCCCCAACCCCATGGCCAGCCAGGATGGAGGAGGCTGAAGAGGAGCAGCTGCCACAGCTGGCCCCTGAGAACTTGTCAGTCTAGTTAGTCAGAGGAAGAAGACAGGATGGCCCTGGCCCACCCGCCCCAGCCTTGAGGATGGGCCCTTCTGACCACTTCGCTCCCCTTTGGGGAGCTAAAGTAGCAACAGATGAGACATTAACAAGTGGTAGGGTCCGGCCGTGTCTCACCCGTGGGGGCTGGCCACTTCTTCCCAGAGTATCTTGTGTCCACGGTGCTGTCACTGAGCAGGGACCAAGTCTCAGCCCGGCTCTGTCCCCCACCTGGCATGTGGCAGAGCACAGCCCCACAGGTAAAGGGGCAGGAGGAGGCTGGGGTGAGGGAAGCCAATGTTCTGCAGCCCCACCCTCACCCCTGATGGCCCTTCCCACCTGGCCCAGTGCCAACCAGGCAGGGCTGGGAGCCTCCCCCACTCGGGGGATCAAGCCTACTTCTTCATGGTCCCAAAGCATACAGGGACCTCCATCCTATCCACCCTCTGCCCCCACAAACAGCCCTTCTTTCTCCCAGAGCTATCTCCCTCCAGCTTGGGATTCCCAGCCCAGTGATCTCCTGTCTCTAGGCTGTGACACTGTCAACAAGACGGCTCCTCTCCAAACCCCACTTCAAGGATCCCCACACAGGACTGACCCCCAGACAGGCTCAGTGTTACCCAGGATAGCTTCCTTCCTGCTGTGCTGGCAAGCTTTCACACCCCGGCTACCACTGGCAAGCCAGGCTCCCTGCCCTGGATCTTCACTTGACAGCCTAGCTGAGGCTTGAGGCAGGCACAGAAGCTAGCCAACTCAGTTCTCTCATTTCACAGGTGAGCGTCTATGTACCCAGAGTCAGAAAATGACCAGCCCAAAGCTACACGACTACTCACACAGCTACAGTGTCACAAGCAAAACTCGAATTCATGTCCTCCAATTTTGGCCAAAGGTTCTTTCAAGGAAAAGTAGCTTTACTGCCGCCTGACATCACTAAAGGCCTGCTGGGTACCGAATAGGGAAGCACTGGGCTGAGGGCTGGGTGGGGCCTCCAGTATTACCTAGGCACAGAGAGCACAGATGCCTGGGGTCACACTCATCTCCAGAACTATGCACCAGAGGGCAAAGGCTGAGCCTGGACTTCCCTGGGCAGCTGGGCCTGGCGGAGTGGAGTCTCCACACTACACCCACACTACACCTACACTACACCTACACTACACCCACACTACACCTACACTACACCTGAGGCAGCTGCCTCCTGTGCCTTCTTTCCCATCGACCCATGTCCTCTGTTCTCCAAGCCTGTCCAGCCCCCAGCTCCAGGCTCAGGGGCCCCAATTGGCCTTCTTGCTGGGGACCCTGCCCTGGAGGACCGGATTCCTCACCAGCCACCAAGTCCATGTCAGGCAGTGTCGGAGAGGGCGCCAGAGAAGCAGGCGGTGGGAAGAGGGGCACGGCTCCTGGGGGTGGCGAGTAGGACACCTGCAGAACCAGAGAGGCCTGGAAGAGATGAGGTGGGTGTGGGTGAGTACAACAGAGGGACAATGCCCTGTAGTAAAGCCCCCCACAAACCCATGAGCAAAGTCAGGCAGTTGGGATCGGTATCTCTGGTCAAGTTCTCCCATTCAGGCTGTGTGACCTTGGGGAAGGTGTATAACTTCTCTGAAGCTCAGCTTCCTCATGTATGAAAAGAGGTTGGCATGAGAACCACATCTCCCTCACAAGTCTCCTGAGGCTAAAACTGGAATGAGGAATCTGGCCTCTACTGCAGGGTTTTCCAAGAGGAAGTCCCCAGGACTGCACTGCCTAGCACAGACCTCCCCATGCAGACAGCTCAGCTTGGCTCTGCTGTGTTCTAGCTGAAGATCTCACTGAGAGGCCCTGGGAGCCACTCATATCTCTTCCCTCCTTTCCTCCTAGAAGCACTGCCACATCCCCAGACAAAAGAAGAGTCAGTGCTCACACCCTTCCTATCAGCAGGGAAGGCTATCTGGGCTCCCACCACACCCCAACCTTGACTCCTCCATGCTGTCCACGGGGACCTCCAAACCCAAGAAGAACCCTCCAGCCTGGCAGTCCTAGGCTAGCAGAGGCCTGGCTGAGCCTCTCCCAGTGCCAGAGGAGGCCTTTTTGAAAACTTCAAGTAAAAGCAGAGTGAGGTGATGAATTCTGGTAATCCAAGGTATTGAGAAGTAGCGGCAGGAAGAGTGGACAAGAGGACCAGGAACTCAAGCCCAGCCTGGTCTATGCAAGACCCTGTCTCCACTTTCCCATTCTCCCGAATCTGAATAATAATGCTGTACTTAAGAAACACCAGAAGTACTAAAAACCCTTGTGACAGAATCACCTAGCAGACCTGCAGCACACCTGTGAGGACTGCGTCCACTCTGGGCGTGCCTGTGAGAGATTATGTTGATTGAATTACTTGAGTTAAGAAGACACACAAAAAGTGAGCAGCGCCCTTCCCTGGGCTTGGGTCCTGCACGGTACAGAAAGGAAAATGCTAGCTGAGCACAGTGTTCATCACACTCCACTTCCTGATTGTGAAAGCAACATCAGCAGCAGCTCCAGGCTCTCGCTGCCTCAACTTCCCCACCGTGATCAACTCTACCTTTCTCAGTAAGTTGCTCTTTTCATTTTTTAAAATTTTATTTGTATGAGTGTTTTGCCTGCATGTGTGTAGAACTATACCCATGTCATGAAAACCCCAAAGAGGCCAGAAGAGGGCATTGGATCCCCTGGAACTGGAGTTACAGGCAGTGGTTAGCCACCATGTGGGTACTGAGAATTGAACCCAAGTCCTCTGGAAGACCAGCCAGTGCTCTTAACCACTGAGCTATCTCTCCAGTCCCACTAAGTTGCTTTTGTCAGAGTATTTAACCACAACGACTGAAAAGTAAGACAACCCAGGGAAGAAAAATGATGGAAAAGAAAACAAGTCACCAGTGCTCCATTCTTCCCAGATAGAATGGTCTCCAGTCAAGGCTGGGGGGAAAGCACAGCCGTTAAAGGCCGAGGCTAAGAACCGCACAAAAAAAAAAAAAAAAAAAAAAAAAGACTACTTAGAGTTAGACAACAATCACTTCCCAGATTCTGGAAAATCCTTTATAAATATTTATTAATATATAATCTCTCTCTGAGTGACTCTAGCATGGAACACTAGCCATAGCAATTGTGGGAGCACCTAATAGTGGGGAGGACACCCAGACTCCTGAGCAAACCCTGCCCTGAGGCTGAAAAGGCTGCTGCTTCCCACTGTGTCCAGCTCTCAGACTTGCATCCTCCAGCCGGGGGCCCAGGGAGGGGGAAACAGACTTACAGGGACAGAATGGGCAGCAAACAAGGCTCAAAACATTGAGGAAGGGACCCTGTCAATTCCACATCCAAAGGCACGGCTCCCTGTAGGTGCAGGAGTGACCACCAGGGGTCCCTACTTGAGCAGCAAGCACTGGTACTGCCCAGTGTAACCTTGGAAAGGAAAAGAACAGCCTCCCATGGCTGGAGAGCCACTTCAGTGGGTCTGGTGTGAGCCTGGGTACCAGGATTCTTCACACTTGGTTATCTTAGGGTTTTCTTTCACTTTAGAAAAAGGCAAGTTGGATTCTTTGGGGAAATTAATGATACAGGATGAGCCTGGACCATCTCTTCATGCCAGTAAAGCAAGGAAATTATCAATGAATGACAGAAAGTGCCAAAAAGTCAAGAAGGGACTAGGGATGGAGGTCAGTTGGTAGAGCCTAGCACACACAAAGCCCTGGGTCACATTAACTAGGCATGGTGACACATGCTTATACAAACCCATAGTTGGCAGGGCTAGCCTGCCTAGCCAAATCCACGAGCTCCCGATTCAGTGACAGAGCCTGTTTCAAAGAGTAAGGAGCAGAGTATCTGAGGACGACGTCAACACTGACCTCTCACTGGTCCTGGGCTCACTAATTAGGGTGAGCGAGCCCACCTGTGTCCACCTCCCCAGTGCTGGGACTACAAGTGTGTACACCTCACCCAGCTATTGTAATGTAAGTTTTGGAGCTAGGACGTGGCGCTTTACGGCCAGTCCTGCTTCTACTCTTAAATCATTTCAAAATAAAAGTAGGAGATAAAAGTAGGGTTTTGCCTATGCCACCAGCATAGGAAATGGAACTCAGCGGAGACAAAGCCTGACTCCCAACCCAGCCAGGACCAGATCTAGTGCAAAATGAAATACAAAGCCCTGTAATGAAAAGTTTTGAAATTTAAGAATTTCGCCGAGCGTGGTGGCACACACCTTTAATCCTAGCACTCGGGAGGCAGAGGCAGGCAGATCTTTATGAGTTCAAGGCCAGCCTGGTCTACAGAGTGAGTTCCAGGACAGCTGGAGCTACAGGGAGACCCTATCTTGAAAAGACAAAAAAAAAAAAATTCAAGATGGTAGCTGCAGAGAATTTAATCAACCCAGAGACCTTCTGAGCCACCCTGGAGGGCTATCTGCCCTGGGCTAGCCCAGCCTAGTTCTCCATCTGAAGGGCAGGTAATAACAACTCTGCCTGACGTGCGTGGCTTTCCCATCCTTCCATTAACTTGATTAATCATTGATTTCTAAAAGATACATGCTGTGCACCTGCTGAGGCCAAAGACACTGAGCATGCTCCCTTAAACAAAAGACTCCTCCCCAGCAGCCTAGGTCCCAACAGGAAGCCCTAGCTCGAAGAGTCTTTCCACCTGCTTGGGGCTACAGTGGTTACCCCCAAGACAGGAGTGTGTTCTAGACCCTCTCCAGGCAAGCACTGCACATCAGGCCCCAAAGAGGGCTCCCCACTTCTCCCCACCTCCCCCTCACTGAGCAGGGCCAGCCCTCCTCTCCCATCTTCCACTTTCCAGCTTTCATGTACTCATTTCAGGGTCGGTGTTGGTAAAGTACTGTCAACTCTACAGGCAGCCAGAGATCCCAGGTCAGGGAAGAGGAGGCAGCAGTTTCTCAGATAGTGAGCATGAAGCCCAGACAGAATGTGGAAGCCAAAGCAAGATGGGGAGGGTGATGACGGCCAGCCTGCTTCCATCCAATGCCCACAACCAGGCTGAGAGGTTCCATCTTGGCACAAGATGAGCTTGGAAAAAGCAAGTAGAGCTGGAGTGGATACCTCAGGATGGAAGTAAGAACCCCTGGTTGGAAGTTGTGGGGCCCTATACACAGGAAAGGAACCAGTCCTCCTCCTGAGGGGCAACGGGAAGGCACTGGGCAGATCCCGATTCCAAAAGCCCGGTTGGAACTTGGTGCCTGTGATTCTTCAGGGTGCTCTGGGCTGTGGGGCCAGCTAGGAGTCTCCTCAGGGTTCCAGAAGGACCAACTGTGAAAGCCTCCGGAGGTCTCACAGACAAAGACTCGGTTAGCAGGCTGGAGAGGTCAAGGAGAAGGTGAGAGGGTACTTGAAAGGTGAGAGACAGGCTCAGAGAACACTGCACTAAAGTGGTGTCATTGAACACTGACAGGTTTCTGAGGGAAGGACATTAGGATAGATGGGTTCTTCAGGAAGGACACTGGAAAGGACAGGGTTCTGTGAGAGGACAGTGTGGGAAGGACCCTGGGAAGGATGGGGTCCTGTGGGAAGGACAGTGTGGGAAGGACACTAGGAAGGACAGGGTTCTGTGGAAGGACAGTGTGGGAAGGACACTGGGAAGGTCGGGGTTCTGTGAGAGGATAGTGTGGGAAGGACACTGGGAAGGACGGGGTTCTGTGAGAGGACAGTGTGGGAAGTATACTGGGAAGGACAGGGTTCTGTGGGAAGGACAGTGTGGGAAGGACACTGGGAAGGACGGGGTTCTGTGAGAGGATAGTGTGGGAAGGACACTGGGAAGGACAGGGTTCTGTGAGAGGACAGTGTGGGAAGGACACTGGGAAGGACGGTGTTCTGTGGAAGGACAGTGTGTGGGAATGACACTGGGAAGTACGGGGTTCTGTGAGAGGACAGTGTGGGAAGTATACTGGGAAGGACGGGGTTCTGTGGGAAGGACAGTATGGGAAGGACACTGGGAAGGACGGGGTTCTGTGAGAGGACAGTGTGGGAAGGACACTGGGAAGGATGGGGTTCTGTGGAAGGACAGTGTGGGAAGTATACTGGGAAGGACGGGGTTCTCTGGAAGGACAGTGTGGGAAGGACACTGGGAAGGACGGGGTTCTGTGAGAGGTCAGTGTGGGAAGGACACTGGGAAGGACAGGGTTCTGTGGGAGGATAGTGTGGGAAGGACACTGGGAAGGACGGGATTCTGTGAGAGGATAGTGTGGGAAGGACACTGGAAGGACGGGGTTCTGTGGGAAGGACAGTGTGGGAAGGACACTGGGAATGACGGGGTTCTGTGGAAGGACAGTGTGGGAAGGACGGGGTTCTGTGAGAGGACAGTGTGGGAAGTATACTAGGAAGGACAGGGTTCTGTGGGAAGGACAGTGTGGGAAGGACACTGGGAAGGACAGGGTTCTGTGAGAGGGCAGTGTGGGAAGGACACTGGGAAGGACAGGGTTCTGTGGGAAGGACAGTGTGGGAAGTATACTGGGAAGGACGGGGTTCTGTGGAAGGACAGTGTGGAAAGGACACTGGGAAGGACAGGGTTCTGTGGAAAGACAGTGTGGGAAGGACACTGGGAAGGATGGGGTTCTGTGGAAGGACAGTGTGGGAAGGACACTGGGAAGGACGGGGTTCTGTGAGAGGACAGTGTGGGAAGGACACTGGGAAGGACAGGGTTCTGTGAGAGGACAGTGTGGGAAGGACACTGGGAAGGAC
>VZQC01012836.1:875172-945653 GCA_009823505.1 Rhizomys pruinosus
GGGAATGACAGGGTTCTGTGGAAAGACAGTGTGGGAAGGACACTGGGAAGGACGGGGTTCTGTGGAAGGACAGTGTGGGAAGGACACTGGGAAGGACGGGGTTCTGTGAGAGGACAGTGTGGGAAGTATACTAGGAAGGACAGGGTTCTGTGGGAAGGACAGTGTGGGAATGACACTGGGAAGGACGGGGTTCTGTGAGAGGGCAGTGTGGGAAGGATACTGGGAAGGACAGGGTTCTGTGGGAAGGACAGTGTGGGAAGTATACTGGGAAGGACGGGGTTCTGTGGGAAGGACAGTGTGGGAAGGACACTGGGAAGGACGGTGTTCTGTGAGAGGACAGTGTGGGAAGTATACTAGGAAGGACGGGGTTCTGTGGAAAGGACAGTGTGGGAAGGACACTGGGAAGGACAGGGCTCTGTGGATGGACACTGTCGGAAGAATACTTGGAAGGACAGGTTTCTGTGGCTGGACAGTGTGGGAAGTATACTGGGAAGGACAGGGTTCTGTGAAAGGACAGTGTGGGAAGGACACTTGGAAGGACAGGGTTCTGTGGGATGGACAGTGTGGGAAAGACACTGGGAAGGATGAGGTTCTGTGGAAGGACACTGTGTGGGAAGGACACTGGGAAGGACAGGTTTCTGTGGATGGACAGTGTGGGAAGGACACTGGGAAGGATGGGGTTGTGTGAGAGGACAGTGTGGGAAGGACACTGTGAAGGACGGGGTTCTGTGGGAAGGACAGTGTGGGAAGGACACTAGGAAGGACGGGGTTCTATGGGAAGGACAGTGTGGGAAGGACACTGTGAAGGATGGGGTTCTGTGGGAAGGACAGTGTGGGAAGGACACTAGGAAGGACGGGGTTCTAATGGGAAGGACAGTGTGGGAAGGACACTGGGAAGGACGGGGCTCTGTGGGAAGGATGCTGTGTGGGAACTACGGGGTTCTGGGAAGATGGTCAAGTTCTCTGAGGAAGGACACCATCCAGGGAAGGACATGATTCTGTGGGGAATGACATCATGCAAGAAAAGGACAGGTTCTTCAAGAAATGACATTGTCCAGGAAAGGCTGTTTTCTTTGAGAAAGGACAGGGTTCTATAGGGAATGTCACTGTCCATCAAGGAAGCAACTAGAATCACTGGCTTCAGATGCCTCAAGAGTAAGCCCAGCCTCTAGGAGTACAGACAGCCAGGAGCCCATTAGAGCACCTCCATCCTGAGAATCTTGACCTGCACTGTTGGGTGGGATCTCTACTTGGACACCTGTTCACTGGACTCTCCACAAATCTCATGGCTCAGTGTAGTGCCATTCAGCCCATCCCAGAGTAGCCCCCTAAAGGTATACACACCACACACACACACACACACACACACACACACTATGCCTGTCTTAGAGGATTCACCGTCCCCCAAACCTCACTAGGAGGAAGCATTTCTGGATCAGCAGCGCCCCTGTACATCCTGAGAAGTCAGACAGACCCTGACGGAAGGTCAGAAATCCTACTGACCAGGAAGCAAGACTCCTGCAGGTATATTTAGACCACTAAAAATAACAGGAGGCAAGTGAGGGCCAGGAATGGGCTGTGGGACCCGGAGAGCACCAGGAAGGCCAGGGGAGGGGTCAGAAGGACAACAGGAGAAAGGAAGGGGCCCTGACTTGTCACAGTGAGCAAGGGAGGGCTGTCTGCCTCCCTCCTCGGTGACCTGTGACCTAGATGACTCAGATGCTCTCCTATCTGGAGAACTGGGCTGGGCAGTGAGGAAGAACTGCCTGCCAGGCAGACTGAGGAGCCACAGCCAGAGCTGACCAAAACAAAAAACAGGAGGTGACCAAGTGGATGGGACAAGACCAAGAGATAGCCAAGCTGGGGTGTGGCAAGGCTGCACTAAGCCCCGATGGCCCCACCCTGAGCCCCTCCTGGCACCTGCACTCTGTCCAGGGAATGCCAGGCTTAGCTTCCCAAAGGAGCTGGTCTCTGACCCAGGGCCCAGGGAGGGAGGAGCGGCCTCAGAGTGGAAGCCGGCTGTGGGCAGAGGAGGGCAGGTACTTACCCCGGTAGGGAGCTGCTTGGTGTCCAGCAGAGGTGCGTTGAAACTGGCAGACAGGCTGGGGGTGGCGAGGACCTCCCGGAGTGGAACCTTGGCTTCCCCCAGGAATCTGAGAGGGCAGAGAAGGCAAATGGAGAAAACTAGCCTAAAGTACCCAGCTCTTCTCTCACCACGCCCACCACCCAGACAGAGCCCATCCACTTAGGCTCCCAGTCTCCTGGGATCCCTCTAGGGCTCCCCCCTGACCCTCCTCCCTAGGCACCATCTTAGGGAGAGGCTAGACTCCTGCAGAAACACTTAGACATAAAAGAGAAGTCAGAGACCTCCCCTTCCCTAAACTCAAATTGAGCTTTTGCTTTCTGCCCCCCCCCCCGCAGAGGCCTAACCATGCCAAGTAGAGAGGCTTCTTCTCATTAAACCTTTTATAATTTTATTATTTTTTATTTATTATTTTATATTTACTTATTATTTTGAGACAGGGTCTCAGGTCTCTGAGGTTGCCCTTGAACTTGCTATGTAGCCAAGGATGACCTTGAACTTCTGATCCTCCGACCTCCACCACAAGTACTAGGGTTACGGGTAGATGCCACCACTTCTAGTTTATATGGTACTGGGGACTGAGACCAAGGCTTCATGTATGTTAGGCCAGCACTTTACCAACTGAGCCACATTTCCTGCCCTCTTATCAGACACTGACAACCAACCAGGCCAGCATCCCCAAAAGGCACTGCTCTCAAGCCTTAGCAGCCCAGGACCCACATCCACACAGGCTGGTCTGTGCTGGCTTTCCAGGATCCACAGTAGGAATTATGAATCAAATGAAAGGAATCGACTTGTCCTCGGGCCCAGGCAGAGTCTCTAGGCCTGGGAGACAGGCCCCTCAATAGACAAGCAGCACACACACCTGATACATGCACATCACCACAGAACTAGCCTTGGAAAAACTGGGGCTGCGGCTCAGGGGAAAAGTATTTACCTGGCATGCGCAAGGCCCTAGGTTCAATCCCAAGTACTGAACAATAATCATAATCATAATAATGATTAGTCTTGGAGAGTGTATACTAAGTGAAGTTGGCCAAACACAAAAGGAAAAATCCTATGTGATCCCACTCATGCATGATACCTAGTGAAGTTTATAGGCACAGAAAATAGAGTGGTGCCTAGCAGGGGCTGGTAGAGAGGGAAGGAGGAGGAACTATTTAATGGGTTCAGACTTTCTACTTGGAAGATGGAAAGCATCTAGAAGTGGATGGTGGTGATGGTCACCTGGAACCATGCATTTAAAAATGGTTATGATGGTAGATCGTGTTATATGTGTATTTTATTTTACCACACATAAAAATAATTAAGGGGTTGGGAAAGGGATAGCTCAGTTGTTACAAAGCTTGCCTTGCAATATAGGACCCAAGTTCAATCCCCAGAACTCACATAAAAATGCCAGGTGTAATCTCAGTACCAGGAAGGAGGGATAAGGAAGACAGCTAGGCTCACTGGCTAGGCTCGCTGGCTAGGCTTGCTGGCTAGGCTCGCTGGCTAGCCTGAATAGTCTTATTGGCCAGCTCAAGTCAGTGAGAGACCCTCTCAAAGGAGTTGGATGGTGTGCCTGAGGACAACACCCAAGTTTGTCCTCAGGACTGTACACACATGTATACACATGTGCCTACATACCCTCCCCCGGACATAAATTAAAATTAATTAATTAATTATATATAACTGGTTGCTTAAATAAACTTCTCAGCAATGAAATTCATCAATTTTTGCTCTCTTGGAGCAGGTAGACTCTCAGTTACCTTACAGCTCCCTTTACTAGAAAGACAATAAACACAACTCAGCCTGTGCCCGAGGTGTCAATCTCTCTCTCTCTCTCTCTCTCTCTCTCTCTCTCTCTCTCTCTCTCTCCCTCCTGTGTGTGAATGTTGATGCATGCAGAGGACAGCCTTATTGTCAGTTCTCACCTTCTCCCTTGAGGCCGGACTTCCGTTTATTATTTCTGCTCCATACCCCAGGCTAGCTGGCCCTCAAGCTCCTGAGGACTTTCCTATCTCCTCCTCCCACGTGCCTGTAGGAACACTGGTGTTGGACACTCACACTATCCATCCAGCTTTTACTTGGGTTCAGGTATTTGAACACGAGCCCTCATGTGTGCGCAGAAAGAACCTTTACCACTGAGCTGACTCTCCAACCCTTCTCTTACATTTCTTTAAAGAAATATAAGTATAAATGGTGAGGGTTCTGAGGTCCCTCACCATGCTAGAGGTTAGGTTTTCCAGAATATGGGGTTCTCTGTCCCTGGACCTGCAAGTAGGCTTTACACCACAGCTTCATATGCTCTCTGTGAGCATGGAGCAGCACATGTCCCCAGGACGGTGACTGAAGCATCCTCAGGACCCATGGGTCCGCAAGACATCAGAGATCAGTCATTCCATCCCTCATGGGAAGGAACACTGGGAAGCTGATCAGAGGGCCATGTTCCAACAGGTAGACAAGTAACCAGTCCCAAGGACCCTCCAGATGTGGGCAGTGTCTGAAGCTCCAAGGCTTCTGGCCTTGGGGAAAGGAAGGCCAGGCCCAGCAGTAGGAATAGAAAAGACAGACATTCTGGTAGACCAAACCAGCTGCAGCTGGTCTTAGGAGCCCTGGCCAGAGGCCCAGAGCAAAGGTGGGCCACCTCTGCCTTCCTTGCTGGCAGCCCAGCCCTCCTAGACAAGCCAGAAGAATTCCAGGAAGAGAGGCGGGGAACAATGGCAGGAAATGCAGGAGGAAGTGTTGGCTCCACCTCTGCCAGCCCAGCATTTCCAGGCTGCCCCCCAGGGCTAGCTAAAAAAAAAAAAAGATTGCTATTTCCTCCCTGATACCTCTTTTGGAGCCATAGAATGTACCCTTGATGCCCATGGCCATCACAGGCCTTAGGGTCAGTCCCTCTCAGGTTCCAGGTGGTCCATACCCCAAGGAGGAAGGGCTGAAGTCTGCCTGTCCCACGAAGCAAGCTTCAGGACAACCTCAAGAGAGTCAGGAAGACCAGAGCCTCCCAGGGGTGGGTGGTATGGAACCATACCTCAGGGAGGAGGGGCAGGCCTCAGAGGAGGGACTTGCTGGGGAAAGGGGTTAAAAGGGTCTGAAACTAGATCATAGGTCGTGGTGAAGGCTCCGCATTCATTCATTCATTCATCTGGCAAAGAATAAAGGAAATTAAATCTCCCTCCCCCACCCCCTGTGACTTAACTCAGGGGGCCTCAGACTTGGGGGCCCAGGTCCTAGCCTGCCCTATCTGGAGATGAACGCTAAGGTGCAGACTCTAGGACCAGAGCCACTGAGCAGGCCTGATGGACGTCAGCCACGGCCTGGAAGTGCCCAGTGCCACTGAGCAGGCCTGATGGGCTCCAGCCACGGCCTGGAAGTGCCCAGTGCTGTTGGGCCCTGTGGGCCCTAGAGAATGCAACCTACTGTAACCCCCTGAGTCTGACTAGAGTTTAGTGACCTGTCTCTGGCCGGTCACTTCCACATAGGAGTGACTCAGCATAGCCCAACCTGAAAACGCCTACAACCGGTGCAGCAAGTTACTATTGGCCCAAAGCTATCCCCCCACTCTACGTATCTCCTCTCCCACCTTCCTTTCTCCACCCCTCCCACCAAGCATATATAAGCCGCTGCCTGACACAATATAGTGAGTCCTTGCTTTGACGAGACTCTCGGCTCCCCGTGTGGTTCTTTTCGGGTCATCCTGCTCAGCCCTGGAGGAGAGACAGGCTGGCCTGGCTCTCCTCTCTGCCCTACCTGCCGGAGGACCCAGCACAGTGCCACTGAGCAGGCCTGATGGGCACCAGCCACGGCCTGGAAGTGCCCAGTGAGATCAACAGGAATCCATTAAGGCAAGGGGGGACCTGAGGACCATCTGCATATGTGTGCAGAGCCTGGCCCGCCAAAACACCTCAGGCCCTCCAGGCTTCCCCCTGGGGACCTGGCATAGTGGGAGCAGGAAAACCAATGGCTAAAAGAGCCCCTGCGATACCAGAGAAAGAGAGGTCAAGAGTGGGTGTGGAGGAGGGAGAGCAGCTGAGAACTGACAGGACCACCTTCCCCTACGAAGAAAGAGCTAGCTCCCAGATTCATCAGGAATGCTGCTGCTCTCAGAGACACAGTGTTAGCTGCCAAATCCCAGCCTTAAGCAGTGTGCATGAGGGCAGTATCTGCCCCAGTGGCTGCCTAAGTTTATGTTAATGAAGCACAAAAAAAAAAAATGAGAACAATTTTGTTTAAAAATATTTTGTCTTGGGGCTGGAGAGATGGCCTAGCAGTTAAGAGTGCCGACCGCTCTTACAGAGGACCCAGGTTCGATCCCTAGCACCCACATGGCGGCTGAGAACCGTCTGAAACTCCAATTCCAGGAGAACTCCAGTTCCAGGGGAATCTGACACCCTCTTCTGACCTCCGCAGCATTGCACGACACGGGTGCACAAACTTGCATGCAGGCAGTACATTCATACACATACAGAAATAAATAAAATTAATAAAAAAATATTTTTTGTCTTATAGCCGGGAGTGATGGCGCACACCTTTAATTCTAGCACTCAGGAGGCAGAGGCAGGCGGGTCTTTGTGAGTTCAAGGCCAGCCTGGTCTACAGAGTGAGTTCCAGGACAGCTGGGGCTACAGGGAGACCCTGTCTCGAAAAGACAAAAAAAAAAAATTTGTCTTAATTACATTGTTGTTTGTAAGAAACAAAGCACAGAGCCATCCAGATGTCTATCACTCAAGTGCTGTGTAAACACAGTATAGCATATCCGTGTAAGGGAAGGTTACAAGCACAAGATCAGCCAATCTATCACCCAAGACAGATAAACACAGTAGAACACATTTGTGTAGCAGAAGGCTACTCTCTATAAAAATAATCCATTTATATCAAAGTCCAGAAAAGAGTCATTACTTACTACCTACTGCATAAGAGCAAAAGTCAGAATCTATTTTGATGATTAAGCAGTAAAGTCTCTAGAAAGAACCATAATAGACGAACATCACTGGGAATGGAAATTAGGATATCCACTATGGAGAGCTGCCACTATGGAGCCTGACTAAGAGACTAAATCCAGATCTGCCACAGGACCCTGCTATCCCATTTCTAGGTATATGACCAAACGAAATATCAAAATATCAAAGAGACACATATTCATGTTTGTTGTGGCACCATTCACAGTAGTTAAGATATGATATTCACTTTTAATCACAGCACTCAAGAGACAGAGGCAAGCAAATTGCTGTGAGAATGAGGCCAGCCTGGTCTACATAGGGGGTTCCAGGCCAGCTGGAGCTTTCTGTCTCAAAAAGAAAAAAAACAAAAATATATGGAATTCACCTACATGCCCATCCACTGACAACTGGATAACTATATATATTATATTACCCAGCCATAAAATAAACAGCCTATCATTTCAGCAAAATGGATTCATCAGGAGTATTATGCTAAGTGAAATAGAAGCAGATAAATTCTGTATGTTCTCACTTATATGTGGATGCTTAAAAAGTTGGTTGTGGGGCTAAGGATGGGCTCAGTTGATGGAGTGCTTGCTAGACTCCCTGGGCGTGATGACTAGCACTGTGTAAATCAGGTGCAGAGGCACACACCTGGAATCTCAGCACTTGGGAGATGGAGATAAGAGGGTCGGAGGTTCAAGATGATCTTTGGCTACATAGTGGATTTGAGGCCACCCTGGGCTACATGAGATCTGTATCAAAAACAAAACTGATTAACGGTTAAGAGTGAACTAATGAGTGTGAAGAGGAGGAGAGGGTTGCAGGAAGTTGACAGCAGGTGTTCAAACACAGAGAGATGCTAAGTCCATAGTGCAGCAAGTGGTCTAGGAGTAACAGGGAGAGGCACAGGGTCTCCAAATACAAACACAAGGTAAGGAGGTGTACTTGGCCCAGTGAGATCAGAGTAGACAGTGTTTGAGTAGACCCCCAGAAACACGCGCAGTTATGATGAATCATGGGAAGAGAATGAAGATAATTAATCTGATCTAATTCAACTTAAAAAAAAAATAACTAGTTCCATGACACGTTTAAAACGCTTTTGTTTTCCAGTGTTTTTTGCTTTGGTTCTTTGGGACACGGTCTCATTATGTAGCTTACACAGACCTTGAACTCATGATTCTCCTGTTCCTGTCTCCTCGGTGCTGGGATTTCAGGCATGCTTTCCTGAATTCCTGTGTGCAGTTATGCAGGCTCTGATGTCTGGATCTTGTCTTGCTGACAATCTCCCTCCCAGAACAGCCAGTCCCTAGAGATAGTAATGGAAGTTCCCCCAGCAGGCCAGGGTGTTCCCTGGGGCTTAGCTGGCTGGGCAGATGCCCCCACCCCCACCCACTCGCCCTTCTGCTGTCCTCTGCACTTTCCCACCCACCTCCCAGCAGAGGAAAGCTCTCCTTAGGTCTGATCTCCTTGCTGTAGCAAGACGTTAAATTTCTTTTTTTTTTTTATCATTTCTGAATATGGAATAAAAGGAAGAATCTCAAATTTTCACATAGGAGGGGCTGAGAAGATGGCTCAGTGCATCAGTAAAGCGACACCAGATAAGCATGTGGCTCTGAGCTTGATCCCCAGCACCCACATAGAAGGAGGGGGCATAATGGCTTAGACTCCAAGAGTGACCCAGGAATACATGGCAGGAAATCAGACAACACTGGGCCTAGCCATGGAGAGCTACATTCCCACAGAGTCCCATGTCCCCAAGAAGCTGAAATAGATCCACTGTCTAAGAAACGTCCAGTCACCTATGTAATCATGGACTTAATCCTGAGAAGACTTCAGATGGCCTCCAGTGAGGAGGAAAGGCATTGAGCTATACACTCAATAGTGTATACAGGAATATTAATTTCAATGCTATGTTGAAAATGATAAATTGTCACAAAAAATAGAGTGGGAAAGTTCCTGATTAAAGAAAGCTGACCTAGCACTTGGGAGGCAGAGGCAGGTGGATCTCTGTGAGTTCAAGGCAAGCCTGGTCTACATAGCGAGTTTCAAGCCAGCTGAGGCTACAGGGAGACCCTGTCTCAAAAAAAAAGCTGAACATGGTGACTCACACCAAGAATCCTAGCATTTGAGAGGTACAGAGGTGGTAGCATCGGAAGGACTGGGATTCAAAGTCATGCTCAGCTACATAGCAACCTGGACATCCTAGACTACATGAGACCCTATCTAAAATAAATAATAAATAAATAAACAAACAAACAGAAGCTAAGATAAGGAGAGTCACATTTTGGTACAGGACCTAAGACTGGATCTGGTGCTGGGGAGGAGCAGAGATTGCTAT
The DNA here is from genome assembly GCA_009823505.1 of Rhizomys pruinosus. NCBI lineage: Eukaryota > Metazoa > Chordata > Mammalia > Rodentia > Spalacidae > Rhizomys > Rhizomys pruinosus. The sequence continues at coordinate 884,522 of VZQC01012836.1, forward strand.
GAGAAGTGTTTCTGGTCAACTGATTCCATCTGTCAAGCTCATCCTGTAATGTAGTGATGTTAATACCATACCACAGTTTGCTATGCAAAAAGAATAGCCCAAGTCTTGAAAAATCTGCCCTGGAGGGTTTAGGTCCAGAAAGCCATGATGAATATGACTCACCCTCAAATGGGAGAGACAAAAGTAGGAAGGAAGAGAGAAAGGAGAAAGAACTAGAAATAAAAGACAGTGTAAGACAGCACTGGAGTTTCTGGGTCAACGGCATGTGGACCACCTCTGAACTTAGTTTTGCAAGTTGTCTATAAACTTGAAGCTACTATATTTTTAATATTCCAGGAGGGTCACCATGGGTCAGCTTCTTGTATTCTATCTTTGAGACTACAAACATGACATATCACTTTTTTGGGGGGGGGTATTTTTGAGACTGGGTCGACATGTCACTTTAAATTTTTATTTTATTTATTTTTATTTATGTGTATGAATGTACTGTCTGCATGTGGGTTTGTGCACCCGTGTCGTGCAATGCCGCGGAGGTCAGAAGAGGGTCTCGGATTCCCCTGGAACTGGAGTTCTCCTGGAATTGGAGTTACAGATGGTTCTCAGCCGCCATGTGGGTGCTGGGGATCAAACCCAGGTCCTCTGCGAGAGCAGTCAGTGCTCTTAACCACTAGGCCATCTCTCCAGCCCCCGACATATCACTTTATACTATGTATATTTCACTTCAGCTTCCCCCTGACTTAGCTGCATCCTCCCCTCAGGAGTCGGAGCCCCTGTCTTGGGACACACACACAAACACACACACACTCACTCCAGGGAAGAAAAGCCCATTAATTGAATCTCTTGGGTCCTCAGATATGTGTGCCTGGCCAGGAAGGGCAGGAAATGGGGGATGGCAAGACAGACGCTCCCCAGCCCCTGAGCCTACCTGGCCGTTGGTAGCCTTCCTTCCGGGACCTGACTTCCCAGAGGCCACCCAATAGTAACTCTAAACAGATGTCCACTTCAGTCCAGAGAAGGACAAAAGATTATTCTGAAATCCAGTGGCTTCCTGAATAGAATCCAGGGCAAAAATATAATTATAAAAGTCCTTGCAAATGAGGATATGACTAACGATTTCATGCCTGTGGAGGATGATGGGATAGTGAGCTATAAGTATTACAACCCCAAAGGGCCTCCTAAGGAAGGAATCCGGAAAACAGAACCAGCAAATTGGCTTGCTGAAAACAGACACAGGACTTAACTGTGCCCACTTATCCTGACTCCACGACAGTACCCCACAGCTCTGACTTCCAAAATGTCTGTGCTATGCACACCCACCCATCTGAGTAAGTGCTCATCTAAGTGAGTGCCCATGCTGTGTGAGGATGCCCTGTGACAAGCCGCTAGCCAGCAGAGTAAGAAAGGTCACACATACACGGAGTAGACAAGGGGCTTCTTATTCCTAAGGAGACCCCAAATGTATGGAGTTACAATGAATGTGTAAGAGCTAAAAATGCCTGCAGACAACCCCGAGAGCCAGGCATGGAGGCTGATACAGTGACCCCACCACGTCAGAGATGGGGCTCAAGGCCAGCATCCCAGCACTCAGGTGAGGCGGCAGGATCGTGAGCTTGAGACCAGTCTGCGCTGCCCCTCTCAAAAACCAAACCAAAAACAAATAAATAGGGCAGGCAATCCACAGAAGAATAAACACAGGGGCTGGAGGGATGGCCTAGCGGTTAAGAGCGACGACCGCTCTTGCAGAGGACCCGGGTTCGATCCCCAGCACCCACATGGCGGCTGAGAACCGTCTGTGACTCCGGTTCCAGGAGAACTCCAGTTCCAGGGGAATCCGAGACCGTCTTCTGACCTCCGCGGCATCGCACGACACGGGTGCGCAGACCTGCATGCAGACAATACATTCATACACATAAAAATAAATAAATAAATAAAAAAAAAAAAAAAAAAAAAAAAAAGAATAAACACAAAGGGGCGGTCCTATGAAATGATCTCAATGTAACAAGTAAGCCAAGGAGAGAGAGGCTGCAAAATCGCTTCATCATACTATCAGAAATAAAAAGACTGGCACACATTTTTTTATGCTGTTGGTAGGCAGAAACTGGGATATTTTTGAAAAGTAATTTGGAAAACTCTCTAAACTTTTTTGTCTGCTTGTGTATGTATGTGTATTTGGGGCAGGGTGCATGATCATGTGCAGGTAGGGGTGTGTGTGTGTGTGTGTGAGAGAGAGAGAGAGAGAGAGAGAGAGAGAGAGAGAGAGAGAGTACGCATTTGGAAGTCAAAGGAAACATCCAGGTTGTTCCTCAGGAGCCTCCACCTTGTTCTAAGACAGGTCTCTTAATGGTTGGGAACTTGCCTGAGTAGGTAGGCTTGTACCCAGCAAGCCGCAGGGATCTGTCCGTGCCCGCCTCCCCAGGGCTAGGATTACAGTTGTGTGCCACTATGCCTAGCTTTTTCTTCTGGGTTCTTGGGATCCAGCTTAGGTCCTCAGGCTTGCTCAGCAAGCACTTTACCAACTTAGCTATCTTCCAGCCCCTGCAAACATTTTACATGTTAGTCCCTTTGATCCAACTTTTAAGGGCATGTGCTAAAGAATAGCATTGAAAAAGCATAAAAGTGTTTGGGTAAAATTGTTCACTGGATAATCATTCGAAGGCAAGGAGTTGGAGAGAAACAAAGCCTGGCTGATAAGGGCAAGGTAGGACAGATGGTGTGTCCAAGTCTTAACACCATGTAACAACTGAAAACAAGCATGACATGCCAACATGAGAAAGTGACAAAAATCCAAGTCCAGACGACTGCACACATCACAATACCGGTTTTGCATGAGCAGGTGTATTATGGGTATGTGCATAGGCTAGGGACAGTGGAAAAAGATCCAAACCAAATCATTAACAATGGACATCATGGGATGGAGGAGAAGAAACAAATAAAGACAAGGTAGAAGATTTGCACTTTACCTCTTATGTCTTAATAATGGCATTTGTACACATCCATATATACATACACACAAATACACACATGAACACATATATACATGCACATACACATATAGACACATACATTAACACCTACACACATATAGTCCCATAAACACAAGTACACATATACACATGCACACGCACATGTATACAGGCACATGGACACATACACATATATACACAAACACACACATACACACATAAACCTACACATTCACAGGGATATACAGATACATACATAGGCATAGGCATACACTTCTATGAAGGTTTTAAAGTTTTGGAGTATGTGTGTATGTGTTTGTATGTGTCCAGGTGCACACATGTGACCAAAGGTCAATCTTAGATATCTTTCTCAGCATACCTTGTATTTTGAGACAGGGGCTCACCAGTTAGACTGGGCTTGCTGGCCATCCTGCTCCAGGGATCCACCTTTCTCTACCTCCCCAGCACTGGGGCTACAAGCACACTCTAACACCCAGTTTTTTACATGAGTGCTGGGTATCAAACTCAGGTCTTCATGCTGTGTGCCACTGGCTGAGGTATCTCCAAGTTTTATTATTTTAATGAAAGAACATGTATGCATATGTATGAGAAGCATATCAGGGTATGCAGAAAATGTTCATGCACTGTATAGTTGATGCATGTGTGTCTGTATGGATTCTGCTATGACCAGTAGCCTCCATACAGAAACCCTTCAGTGTCCCCAGCCCTAACAGGCTTTAATAGACTTGCTTTCATTCAAACTTCAAGACAACCTTGCAACATAGGTGCTATTACTACCATTGTCCCTGAAGAAACAGCCTAAGAGCTCCAGGCCCCAGACAGTGCCGGAGGGGACTCCCTGCTGCTACGAGAGTTCATCAGCAAAGACCTGTCCTGCATTCTTTTTCTTATTAAAGATCTCTTTTATTAATTTAAAATATATGTATCTGTGTGTGTGTGTGTGTGTGTGTGTGTGTGTGTTTGTGCAGGTGCCCTCAGAGGGGGTGCCAGATCCCTTGGAGCTGGAGTCACAAGCAGTTGTGAGCTGCTTAATGTGGGTGGTGGGAACCAAACCCAGGACCTCTGAAAGAGAAATAAGTGCCCTTAACCACTGCCACCCTATGTCTCCATTCCTCATTCTCATGCCACCACCCTGGCTCTAGGCAGTCTGGAAGATCTGGACCACCTGTTCTTCCCAGGATGGGACCTTGGAATCACATCAACACCCTACTCAGGTGTGGTGATGGGTACCAACTGGCTCCTCCCCCAGGCCCCCTGCCCTTCACATTCCCATCCTAGAGGACTGTGTTCACATCTCCCCACATTGCCCCAATGTCATAGTGACCCTTGCCTCTACCCCAAGGACTGAGGCTTACCCAGGTGATAATGCTCACATCAGCAAGTCCCCTTTCTGTCTAAGAACACTGGGGGCCATGAAGCAGTATCTCCAAGTTTCCAAGGAAGAAGAGAACATGAAGTAACCTATGGACTAGTTGGTACAGTCCCTTTTCAGACCACAGCTGACTGAGAGCAGCCTTTGTCAGGCGAGAACTGAAGCACTCAGGGATTGAAGAACTGGGCACCAGAAGGGCAGCCCGGGGGAGGTGGCATGTTGAGCATGAGCCTGGATAGATCGTACACCCTTAACACTCCCTAAGAATGGAAGAAACAGAGCTTAGAAAGTATACATGACCTGCCCAAGGCCACGTGGCTCGGCCCTAGCTCTTCTCAAGTCTCAGAGTCCACATTCATGCAGTGGGACCAAGTACAGACCCAGCTCCTGAGAACAATTTCCATGAATGCAGAGGCTGTAGCCAACTGAAGCTTCATTATTACTGCGCTTGGTGCAGGGCTCAGGGAACATTGTTCTAAAAATATAGAGCTGCCTGTCTAGTGTTGCATACCTGTAATCCCAGCCCTTGAGAGACAGGAGAGTCAAGAGTTCCAGGCCACCCTGGGCTACATAGCAAGATGCTGTCTCAAAACACCAAAAAAGGAAGAGAAAAGGGGAAGAGAGGAATACAAAGCAACAAACTTGTGAATGGAGAAGCAAATGCAGGCCATCCAGAAGAAGAGCAGCCTTGCAGGGAATTCTAGATGCAGATGGAAGGAGGCAGAGTGTGGAAGAGAGAACAGAAATGAGAGAGAAGGAGACAGAGGGAGGCTGAGAGAAGGAAGTTCCACCCAGGAATCTGAGCCACGTACTTGGAAGACGGCCCAGAGAGGACAACAGTGAGCTCACAGAAGACACCCAGGAATCCCAGGAATGAGAGGCCTGGCTGCAACAAGACCCCTCAGTACTTCCTGACAGCAGAAGCCTAAGGACCCTAAGCTGGGAAGGTAACAGTCATCATGCCCTCAAGGAGACTGGAGAGCAACAGGGAGGTGCTCTGTGGAAATGCCCTGCCCGAATCCACCGAACTTCCTTGTCTTAAATTTTTAGTGTCATGGGGCTGGAGAGATGGCTCAGCAGTTAAGAGCATTGGTTACTCTTGCAGAAGATCCAGGTTCGATTCCCAGCCCCTACATGGTGGCTAACAACTGTTTGTAACTCCAGTTCCAGGGGCTCTGATGCTCTCTTCTGACTTCCTCGGGCATTGCTTGATACATACACAATGTGTCTACGTACATGAAGGCAATATACTCATACACATAGAAAATAAATAAAGAAATAAATAATAAAGTATTTTTAATTGTAATGTCACGCAGGTTGTGGTGACGCATGCCTTTAATCCCAGCACTCAGGAGGCAGAGGCAGGAGGATCTCTGTAAGTTCAAGGCCAGCCTGGTCTACATAGTGAGTTGTAGGCTAGCTGGGCTATAGGGAGACCCTGTCTCAAAGAGACAAACAAAAATCGTAAGGTCATATGGCTGCTCCTAGTACTTGTTGGTACATTTCTTCATTTTATTCTTAGAAGTTTTAACATTTCTAGGTGTGGGTTCCTTTCCAATTTTCTCTCTTTTTTATGTGTGTGTGTGTGTCTATATCTGTGTCTGTGCCTGTGTGTCTGTGTGTTGTGCGTGTGTGTGTGTGTGTGTGTGTGTGTGTGTGTGTGGTATGCATATGTCTGTTCGTATGTGATGGTGTATTTGCCAGAACCAACACACAGAGGCCAGGAGTCAATGTCCAATGTCTTCTTCAATTCCTCTTTGTTTTTGGAGATAGCCTCTCCCACTGAACCTGGAGCTCACGGTTCCAGCTAGACTGTCCCGCCGAACCTGGAGCTCACGGTTCCAGCTAGACTCTCCCGCCGAACCTGGAGCTCACGGTTCCAGCTAGACTCTCCCGCCGAACCTGGAGCTCACGGTTCCAGCTAGACTCTCCAGCCAAACCTGGAGCTCACGGTTCCAGCTAGACTCTCCCACTGAACCTGGAGCTCACAGTTCCAGCTAGACTCTCTGGCCAGGGAGCCCTCAGCCCACCTGTCTCTGCCCTCGCAGCACTGGTGTTACAAGCCTGTGCTTGCCACACATGCCCAGCTTCTCTGTGGATGCTGGGGATCCAATCTCAGGTCCTGATTACCTTCCAAGGACCCCGTCCCCTCCCACTGACCTAGATAGGATCACCCCAGACAAGGGACATTCAAGATAGTTGTGAAGGCCACAGATCCACTTGTTCTGATCCAGACAGGGCATGTATTTAGTCCTCTCTGCCATTTAAAAATATTCATGAATGTGCACTTCAAAAAAGGTCAAATTAAGATAAATGTTTGGAAAATCTTTTTAAATGTAATCAGGTGGTTGTTACAATAAAGTTTGGGGGGAAGTGCTCTTTAGTGAAGTGAAACTTCTTCCTAGCACACTGGCCTGCAATGATCTGTTCACATGGGAACCTGCGAGCCAGATGACACCCTCAGGGGCTAGTAGGACGGCGCACTCAACCCCTCTGGTAGACACTTGACCCATAGGGTCAGAACTCTGTATAGCTCTGGCCTGCTGTCCCCTCAGGTCCATCCTGGAAATGATCAAAAGTATGTCCAGATCCCTGCCCTCCTGCTGCCTCTGTAATCTCTGAAAACTCCCACAGCGCCTGGAAAATGCTGAGGATACAATGGCAAAAATGAAACCACATGGCCTATGGTGCCCAGACCAGCCACCTTTGCCTCACTAAACTCTCTCAACTCCCATGCCATCAGGGGAACTGAACTCTGCGGAGAACTCAGAAACCAGCCACCAAGGCCTCGGGAGCCTTCGAAAAGCACAGACTCCAGAGCTGCAAGCAGCGTGCCCTGACACCTGCCCTCCAGCCACACACCACTCCAGCACAGCCTTTGAGGAAATCGCCAACTTTGTGGAGCCTCCATTTCCCTCTGTGAGGATGGCAATTATAACAGGGTCAGACACCAGCTAAGCTTTTGTCGGGTGGTTTTGCTACTGCCATGCCAGCCTGAACTGACTCTACTGCTCCATCCCCAACGAGGAAGGCTGCGCCTGTCACAGCACTGAGTCCCAATGCGCCCTCAGCTCACTGCTCTCCACACCTATACACTGGAACCCCTTTCCACTTCTTGCCTTTGCAAAGCTTGTCTGAGTCACTGTGGGGTCCACCACCAGGAAACCCAATAATTCAAAATGAAGCATGTAATGGCAATGCACTATATCACAATCTGACTTCACTCCTTTTCACTGTGCCACCACACCACACAAGGACGCTGCCTCACACGTTGAGCTCAGGTTCAAAACCCTTGTATGTGATAGGCCACAGTGACACTTAGATAATATATAAAGTTTTCTACTCTTGTAGAAAATGGTAATATTTTCTACTAATTTCTTATTATTATTCCTCAGCATGTATCAGATTAGTGTATCCTTGCGTGTACTTGTTCAAATATTTTATTTTAATAATTGCTGTTTGAATGATTGTACATATAAGACCCTCCAGCTGGATGGTGGGAGCCTTGGGCTGTGTGGGTTTGGGCATAGCTGCTTGCAAATTGGTTTTACATGAAGGATGCTTGTATTCACTACTTATTACTTATCGTTAAAAAAGTCAAATAAAAGCCGGGCCTGGTGGCACACACCTTTAATCCTAGCACTTGGGAGGCAGAGGCAGGTGGATCTTTGTGAGTTCAAGGCCAGCCTTGTCTACAGAGTAAGTTCCAGGACAGCTGGGACTACAGGGAGACCCTGTCTCGAAAAGACCAAAAAATTAATTAATTAATTAATTAATTAATTAAAATAAAATAAGTCAAATAAAAATATATTAAGAAAAAAATTGCTGTTTGGATTGCTAACTTGAATTTCATGAAAAATTTGTTAAATTAATTTTGGCTTGCAATTAGGACAGAATTTCCAACAATTTGTGAAATGGCCCTAAATATACTTCTGCTGTTTTGTACCGCACATTTATGTGAAGTGGCATTCACAGCAGTGATGATTATAAATTAAAAATATCACTCATGGGCTGGAGAGATGGCCTAGCGGTTAAGAGCACCGACTGCTCTTGCAGAAGACCTGGGTTTGATCCCCAGCACCACATGGCGGCTAAGAACCATCTTTAACTCCAATTCCAGGAGAACTCCAATTCCAGGGGAATCCGACACCCTCTTCTGACCTCCACGGCATTGCACGACACGGATGCACAAACATACACACAGACAATACATTCATACACATACAAAAATAAATAAATTTTATTTATTTATTTTTTTTATTAATTTTATTTATTTCTGTATGTGTATGAATGTACTGTCTGCATGCAAGTTTGTGCACCCGTGTCGTGCAACGCCGCGGAGGTCAGAAGAGGGTATCGGATTCCCCTGGAACTGGAGTTCTCCTGGAATTGGAGTTTCAGACAGTTCTTAGCCGCCATGTGGGTGCTGGGGATCGAACCGGCGTCCTCTGTAAGAGCGGTCGGAGCTCTTAACCGCTAGGCTATCTCTCCAGCCCCACAAAAATAAATAAATTTTAAAAAAGAAATAAAAATATCACTCATTTAGGAGCCAGGCATGGTGGCACACACCTTTAATCCCAGCACTCAGGAGGCAGAAGTAGGCAGATCTCTGTGAGTTCAAAGCCAGCCTCGTTTACAGAGTGAGTTCCAGGCCAGCTGGAGCTACAAGAAGACTGTTTCAAAAAGACCCCCCAAAAAAGGGGGGGTCATGAGTAAAATGGACAAGAGAGGCAGAGTGCCGTCAGCAGTTATCTGGGCCCCTGCTTCAGAGGCTGTGGACAGAGCCCTCACCTTCCCTATATACTACACCCTGTGCCCACAGCCAAGTGAGCCAAAAAGAAATAGTAATCATTAGATCTTCTTCCAAGCTCAAACTTTACACGTGTTTTGCAGCCTAAGCCTCCACAGGTTCCTGATCTCTCCTCCTCCCCATCCCTATCCTCTCCAGGGTCACAGAGCCAGGACTCCCTGCCTCACACATAGCTGACCCAGTTCCTAAACAAAGGCTCCCCTGTGGGCTGGTCACAAAGCAACCAGTTCATGCTTCTCAGGGCCAGACTTCAGTGAAGAGCACCGGGCCCATGAATCCATCCAACACAGCTGCACCCTGTCATACCACCAGCTAAGACCACTGACCCCATCCCTACCCAAGTCCTGCCATCCTGTCACCATGTAGGCTTGCAGGCTGTGTCCCATGGTCACTCATATCCGTGATCAACTGGCCCATCAAGACCCTGCCCACCACTTGAAATACAAGGTTCAGGAGGCTACACATCACCAGCCTAGAGAAAGCCAACTTTTGCCACCAAGCTTTTGCTCCTGAAAGTTCTCCACCTGGCAACCTTCTTCACAACATAAATGAAATTACCCAACCAAAACCAAGCCTCAGAGAGATGACGGTCTATTACCCAGGATCACTGCTCTGACTTCTGCTCCACGAGTCTCACCTCGGGCTCTGCTTCCTCCACGCAGCCCTCCTCAACTGCTCCCTGCTCCCTGCAGCTTCACTTTGCCTGCAGGCTCCTGGAGTGTGTGTGTAGATGCCCTCATCGTTTGAATGATGGAAAAGGCACAGAGTCTCCCTTACCCAGAGCCATGGGCTGCGCAGAAGGCTGGAACCTTCTCCTCCCTGCTCCTCCGGGCCTGCGCTCTCAATGAAAGCTCCTCGACACCTGATGCCAGCACTCCTGCCCTCCCCGGCAGCCTGGGCAGCTCTCAGCAGCACCCGCAGCCAAGTTCTAAGGCCGCAGCCAGGTTTCTGCCCACCATGCACCACAGAGCAGCCACAGGAGAGGCAAGTACTCTGCAAGTAAAGGCTAAATGGAAGCACCAGCTCTCAGGGGCTCTGGTTCATCAAAACCTACCTGTACCTTCTAGCCCCAGGCGCCCTTTGGCCCACTCACCTGTTCCTCCCCATTGTCTCATGGTCCTTAACCACCACCTGAAGCTCGGAGCCCTGGTCCAGGGGGACACCCTTGAGGTCCCACTCGAACCCCTAGAAAAATAGAGAAAATGACACCTTAACCTGTGGCCCCAGGGTATTAAGCAGACACCCAAAAATGTTTCTTGGGGGTAAGCATGTAGATAGGTGGGTGAATGGGTGAGTGGGTGAGTGGGTGGGTGGGTGGGTGGATGGATGGATGATGGGTAGATGAAAGAGTGGGTAAGTGAGTGAGTGTATGGATGTGTAGGTGAGTGAGGGTATGTATGGGTGGTTGGATGCATGAGTATATGGATGGGTAGGTACATGAGTTGACGGATGACTGCGTGGGTGGATGGATGGATAGGTTGATAGATGAACATCATGGATGAGTGGGTAGATAGATTGGTGTGTAGATGCATGGATGGATGGCCTGAGATGTATGTATGGGTGGGTGGGAGGGTGGAAGGACGGACGGATGCATGAATGGAAGCATGGATGCATGGATGCAGGGATGGACGCATGGATGCATAGATGGATGGATATCATATTTCCAGAGCTTTATGATAGTGACAGCTGGAGAAGACAGAAAAGGAAACTACACTGCTATGGCCACCTCTCCCCACCCAGGCCCCACTCATCTCAGGGAACCAGGACAAAAGCACAGCTATAAAAATGCCAGCTGACCCTTCAGGTTCCTCCCAGACAAAGATCACTTGGTCGGTCATTCAAAAGCCAGGCCCCTGGTGGGCAGGGTAAGTGAGCGCTGTGTCAAGTAAGGGCATCCAGAAGCCCCTCAACCCTCCTCAAAGCACACAGTCACACTCTGCCCCCTGACCCTGTCCCCCACAGTCTTTGAGAAGGACTGTATGGTAGCCACGTATGCAGAGAGTTTCATGATGGAGCAGAACCAGCGGGAGCCACGGGGACCTGGTTAATGGGGAATTTCTATGGGGAGCAGGTAGCTTTGGAAAGGACAAGGGGCCTGTATGAGACCTGGCAAGCCAGAACCGGGAGCAGGGAAAAGAGATAAGTGCCTGCCCTCCATGTGACTCACTCACTGTGGGGTGAGGTCTCCTGTTACCCACCCAGGCTTCTAGAGCCCAAAGGACAGAGCTGGCATTCCTACCCTCCCAAGAAGCCGCTACTGTGTCAGCCCTGCAGAGGCAGCAGACAGAGCAAAAGGAAGGCAGGACAAGGAACTGGAGTACCTCATTCCACACAGGGTTCACATTGTTCTTGATAACTTTGGTTCTCTTCTTCACCCCTGTGGAAGACAAGGAAGGGAGAGTAGAGACAAGTCTCACTGGGCCCATCCACCCTGCCAGCTTCCTGGGCTCAACGCCAAAGGAATGCTCAGGAAACCAACATGGCCTTTGAGTACCACCCAGGAATGGCAATGGCTCTCACACTTCCATCTGGGCACTAAACAATAGCATCATCCAGAAGTATTCTTTTTTTTTATTTTTTTTAAATTTTATTTATTTTTGTATGTGTATGAATGTACTGTCTGCATGTAGGTCTGTGCACCCGTGTTGTGCAATGCTGCGGAGGTCAGAAGAAGATCTCAGATTCCCCTGGAACTGGAGTTCTCCTGGAATTGGAGTTATAGATGGTTCTTAGCCGCCATGTGGGTGCTGGGGATCGAACCCGGGTCCTCTGCAAGAGCAGTCGGTGCTCTTAACCGCTNTCCACACAGGGTTCACATTGTTCTTGATAACTTTGGTTCTCTTCTTCACCCCTGTGGAAGACAAGGAAGGGAGAGTAGAGACAAGTCTCACTGGGCCCATCCACCCTGCCAGCTTCCTGGGCTCAACGCCAAAGGAATGCTCAGGAAACCAACATGGCCTTTGAGTACCACCCAGGAATGGCAATGGCTCTCACACTTCCATCTGGGCACTAAACAATAGCATCATCCAGAATATTCTTTTTTTTATTTTTTTTAAATTTATTTATTTTTTGTATGTGTATGAAGTACTGTCTGCATGTAGGTCTGTGCACCCGTGTTGTGCAATGCTGCGGAGGTCAGAAGAAGATCTCAGATTCCCCTGGAACTGGAGTTCTCCTGGAATTGGAGTTACAGACGGTTCTTAGCCGCCATGTGGGTTGGGGATCGAACCTGGGTCCTCTGCAAGAGCAGTCGGTGCTCTTAACTGGTAGGCCATCTCTCCACCCCCAGAAGTATTCTTTTAAAAGAAAATGCCAAAGCTGAATCCTCATGTGCTGTATCATTATGGCCCTTGTCATTCCTCCACCCGCCTGTTCTCCATCTCCCCCACCCTGTGCTGGAGAATAAACCTCAGAGCTCACTGTGTTAGGCAAGCACTCTACCAGACCCACATCCCCAACCCCTTCCAGACTGTCAGACCTCTTCTGAAAATAAACCATCAGGATTATCGATGTGACTCAGTGGATGGAATGCTTGCCTAGTATCCAGGTCCTGGGTTCCATCTCAAGCACTACATGAACCACTGTGGGTGGTGGAAGCCTGTAATCTAGCATTTGGGAGGTAGAGGCAAGTGGGTCAGGAGTTCAAAGTCATTCTCAGCTATATAGTGAGTTTGAGACCAGGCTGGGCTACATGAGAGCCTGTCTCAAAAAATTTTAATAACAAAACTTAAATTTAAAAAATTAAATTGACTGCTCAGAGCTTAGATTGGGGATTTCCCAGGACCACCTGAAGCACAGAGTACCGGGGCTCGGGTTAAACAGGCATTTCTCTCCCCTCCCCCCCACTCCCACCACACAAGCAGGAATTGCCAAGGAAGTGTCCAAGTGAATTCTGTGGAGAACCTTCAGTACAGAAAGAGAAGAGTAAGTTAGATTTCCAATAGAAAGCCTAAAACTTAGACAAGTCAACATTCCATAAGCAAGGAGCAAAACAAATCAAACAAACAAATAAACAATGAAGGCATCTGAAAGAGGCAAGCAAAGCAAGCCTTCAACACAGTGAAGAAGTATTTGGGATTCACATTGGAATACAGGCAAAGAGAAACCCACATGGCAGGGACACCATGACAGGACAACATAGGAAAGGTGCAGGATAATTCTGCACCAAGCTCTACCAACCCAGTGGGAGATTCCTACAGTAGGATCCCCCTGGAGATGGCCCAGGACACAGATCTTAGGGGAACAATTGCAGAAATATTCAAAGAAATCAAAGAACAAGTCAGAGAACTAAGGAGAGGGAATGAAAAACTCAAGAAAGACTTAGAGGAAGTAGAAACACTGAAAAAGGAAACCAACCTGTGAAGCAAGGAGCTACAGGAGGAGATTGAGAAGCTCCAAAAGGAAGTGCAAATACTAAAGAAATCACAGGATGAAATGAAAAAAGAAATAGAACACTCATTCAATCAAGAGGAAAGGAATGGAAAATGCCTCAGAAATAGAATGGAGGAAGCAGAACAAAGAATAGCAGACCTGGAAGATAACACAGAACAACTAAAAGGCTCAAGTAAAAATTATGAAAAATTAAAAAATACACAAAAGTGGAACAACCAGGAAATATGGGACACTATGAAAAGATCAAACTTCCGCATAATAGGAATAGAGGAAGAAGAATCACAAGAGAATGGTATTGATCAGATCTTCAACAGAATAATAGATGAAAATTTCCCCAAACTAAAAAATGACAAACCCATACAAATACAAGAAGCACAGAGAACTTCCGCGAGTTCAAGGCCAGCTTGGTCTACAAAGTGAGTTCCAGGACAGCTGGGACTACAGGGAGACCCTGTCTCAGAAACAAAACAAACAAACAAAAAAAAAAACAACAAAAAAAGAAACAATAAAATGAAAACGTAATGTATTTTTCACTTTCTGCTTTATTTTACATAGTTTATAGTTTATTTTAATATTTAAGATACAAATATTAAATTGATATTTTTGTTTTAATGGTCTTTGAATTTTTTTCTCAGGTTTATTTAGAACAAATGAAAATTACTTTGATGTCTTACAGGGGAAATGTTAACTGGACAGATCCAGCTGTTGCATTTATAAATAGCTACAGACATCTACAGTAATAAAGGATTTACTCAGGTTGTTATGGCAACTAAAATTCCACAGAACCTAAAGATAAGCTATATTGAAGGGAAAGAGTACATTAAATGTAAGTTTAGCCCAGTTATACAATAACATTGTTGCTTAATATCTATCATTTTAGATTTTTTTTCACATAAATTTATTTTTATTTTTTTAACAAATCTAGACCCGTGTTACCGCCCATTCTCCCACCCTGCCAGAGCTCATGCATTCTGCCAAACATGCTTTTCATTTCTTTCTCAGTCTTTCTCAATATTCTCCATGAGGAAGTTGACTGTTTTGAGCAGAAGTTCACTGTTTCAGTCAGTGCACCAAACTTTATAAAGACAATTTTCCAGGACCTCAAGGCACAGATTAATCCCATTACACTCATAGTAGGGGACTTAAATACCCCACTGAGCCCTTTGGACAGGTCAATGGGACAGAGAGTAAACAGAGAGACATCTAAACTGAATAATACGATACACCAAATGGACCTCACAGACATCTACCGAATATTCCACCCTAATACCAGAGAATATGCTTTCTACTCAGCACCCCACAGAACATTCTCCAAAATTGACCACATACTGGGACACAGAAGAAACCTCCACAAATACAAAAAGATTGAAATAATTTCATGCATTCTATCAGAACACAGCACAATAAAGCTCACTATCAACACCAGGATAAGCCCTACTATCTACAAGAACACATGGAGACTAAACAACACAGTCCTGAATAATGAATGGGTCAAGAAAGAGATAAAGAGGTGGGGCACACCTTTAATCCTAGCACTTGGGAGGCAGAGGCAGGTGGATCTTTGTGAGTTCAAGGCCAGCCTGGTCTACAGAGTGAGTTCCAGGACAGCTGGGGCTACAGGGAGACCCTGCCTCGAAAAGACCACAAAAAAGAAAGAAAGAAATAAAAGCATTCCTGGAACTGAATGACAATGACAATACAACACAACAAAACCTATGGGATACTTTAAAAAGCAGTCCAGGAAGTTTATAGCCCTGGGTGCCAACATTAGGAAAACAGAAAGAGCACAAGTGAACGATCTAACACTGCAGCTAAAAACACTTGAGAGACAAAAACAAATGAACCCTAAACACAACAGACAGGAAGAAATAACAAAAATCAGAGCAGAAATCAATGAAATATAAACAAAGAAAACAATACAAAAAAAATCAATGAATCCAAAAGTTGGTTCTTTGAGACAATAAACAAGATAGACAGACCTCTAGCCCAGTTAACCAAAAGAAAGAGGGAACAACTCCAAATCAATAGAATCTGTGACGAAAGGGGAAATATCACAACAGACAATGAAAAGATCCAGACAATTATACGGGACTACTTCAAAAACTTATATTCTACTAAGTTTGAAAACCTAGAGGAAATGGATGAATATCTGAAATCCTGGGAATCCCCAAAGCTCAACCAAGAAGAGATCGACAGTCTAAACAGACCAATAGTACAGGAAGAAATCGAAGATGTAATAAGCAGCCTCCCAACCAAAAAATGCCCAGGCCCAGACGGTTTCACTGCAGAATTCTATAAAATATTTCGAAAAGACATACAACCATTACTACTTAAATTGTTCAGAAGGATACAAACGGAGGGACTTCTCCCAGAATCCTTCTATGAAGCCAGCATTACGCTACTACCAAAACCAGGGAAAGATACAACCAAAAAGGAGAACTATAGACCCATCTCCCTAATGAACACAGATGCCAAAATTCTAAACAGGATTCTGGCAAACCGCATACAGACTCACATCAAGAAAATCATCCACCATGACCAAGTTGGATTCATACCAGAGATGCAGGGATGGTTCAACATACGAAAATCAATAAACATCATCAAACATATCAATGGATTGAAGGACAAAAACCACACCATCATCTCAATTGATGCGGAGAAAGCCTTTGACAAAATCCAGCATCCTTTCATGTTTAAAGTCCTGGAGGGAATTGGTCTGAAGGGATCATTCCTCAATGTAATCAAAGCCATATACAGGAAACCCACAGCCAATATCATCCTAAATGGGGAAATGACAGAAGCATTTCCCTTAAAGGTAGGAACTCGGCAAGGCTGCCCCCTGTCACCACTCCTTTTCAATATAGTGTTGGAAACCCTTGCCAGGGCAATAAGGCAAGAAAAGGAAATTAAAGGAGTTCTAATTGGAAAAGAGGAAGTCAAGCTATCCCTGTTTGCTGATGATATGATTGTCTACCTAAGGGATGCTAAGAACTCCACCAGAAAACTCCTAGAAACGATTAAGAGCTTTGGTGAAGTGGCAGGATACAAAATAAATCTAGAAAAATCAGTAGCCTTTCTTTACACCAACAACAAGCAACTGAAGAAGGACTACAAGGAGACCTTCCCACTCACAATAGCCTCAAAAACAATAAAATACCTAGGAACAAACCTAACCAAGGACACCAAGGATCTCTACAACAAAAATTTTAAACCCCTGAAAAAGGAAATTGAGGAAGACATCAGAAGATGGACAAACCTCCCATGCTCATGGATTGGGAAAATAAATATAGTAAAAATGTCCATCCTACCCAAACTAGTGTACAGATTTAATGCAATCCCAATCAAAATCCCCAAGAGTTTCTTCACAGGCTTGGAAAAAAAAATCCTCAATTTCATTTGGAAAAACAAAAGACCCCGAATAGCCAAAGCAACCCTGAGTGAAAAGAGCAATACAGGGGGGATCGCTATACCAGACATCAAACTATACTACAGGGCTATAGTCATAAAAACAGCCTGGTACTGGCACAAAAACAGACCAGTTGACCAATGGAATAAAACTGAAGATCCAAACCTGAGCTCATACAATTTCAGCCACCTCATATTTGACAAGGGGGCCAAGAAGACACAATGGAGGAAAGACAGCATCTTCAGCAAGTGGTGTTGGCAAAACTGGATCACCACTTGTAGAAGAATGAAATTAAACCCCTACCTCTCACCTTGTACAAAGGTCAACTCCAGATGGACCAAAGACCTCAATGTGAAACCCCAAACTCTGGAGGTGATAGAAGAGAAGCTTGGCAGCAGACTACAAGACATAGGTGTAGGAAAAGACTTCCTAAATCAGACAGCAGCTGCACAAGAAATAAGATCGACAATTGACAAATGGGACCTCATTAAACTCAAAAGCTTCTGTACATCAAAAGAAACAATCAAGGAAGTAAAGAGAAAACCCACAGAGTGGGAGGAAACCTTCACTGCAGATACATCTGACAAAGCATTGATTTCCAGAATATGTAAACTACTCAAAAAACAAAGGAGAAAGAAAACAAATGACCCACTCAATAGATGGAGCAAAGAGCTGAACAGAGACTTCACAAATGAGGAATTAGAGATGGCCGAGAACCATCTTAAGAAGTGTTCAACATTGCTAATAATTAAGGAAATTCAAATTAAAACCACTTTAAGATATCATCTTACTCCAATAAGACTGGCTAGGATTAAGAAAACAAATGATATCAAGTGCTGGAGAGGTTGTGGGGAAAGGGGAACATTCATCCACTGCTGGGGGGAATGTAAACTTGTACAGCCACTATGGAAAGCAGTGTGGAGAACCCGTAGAAGACTTGGAATGAACTTGCTACCTGACACAGCCATACCACTCCTGGGTATGTAACCACAAGACTCATCTTACTGCAGAGATACATGCACAGCCATGTTTATTGCAGCTCTCTTCACAATTGCAAGGAGCTGGAATCAACCCAATTGCCCCTCAACTGACAAGTGGATAGAGAAATGTGATACATCTACACAATGGAGTTCTATGCAGTGGTAAAGAAAGATGACACCATGAGCTTTGCAGGTAAATGGTTGGAGCTAGAAGATATGCTGAGTGAAGTAACACAGTGCCAGAAAAACAAATGAAGAAATGGTATCCTTCATCTGTGGATGATAGCACCAATTACCTTGTATGGCAAACTGAGCAATGTCAATGTGATATGAAAACAACTGTGCTCTTATATTGTAGAATCCCTTAGAAAAATAAACAAATAAAAATCAAAATAAATAAATAAAATTATACTATATAAAAATGAATAATATTTCTGGGAAACATTCAATTTCTATCTTTTTTTTTTTTTTTTGTCTTCTTGAGACAGGGTCTCCCTGTATCCCCAGCTGGCCTGGAACTCACTATGTAAACCAGGCTGGCTTTGAACTCACAGAGATCCTTCTGCCTTTGTCTACTGA
The DNA here is from genome assembly GCA_009823505.1 of Rhizomys pruinosus. Taxonomy (NCBI): domain Eukaryota; kingdom Metazoa; phylum Chordata; class Mammalia; order Rodentia; family Spalacidae; genus Rhizomys; species Rhizomys pruinosus. Next base: position 903,045 of record VZQC01012836.1, read on the forward strand.
GTGCTGGGATTAAAGGTGTACATCACCAAGCCTGGCTCAACTTCTCTTAAAACTTCTACATCTTGTGTTGTTGCATCTACATGAATGTTCAGAGCCTGCATATCCATAGAGAGGGGAAGCAGATTGAAGGAAAGGAGCAGAAAGGAGGGGAATTGGGTGTGATTGACAGCTACAGGTTACTTTGTGGCTGATGACAATGTTCTGGACTTAGATCATTATTAAATATTTAATCTGAAAATTATTTAGATTGCTCACTTTCTTTTTGTACTAGAAATTGAACCCAGGTCCATAAACACTGTACTGAGTTATAGCTGAACCACATCCCCAGCCCATTTTTCACAAAGAAATTTTGGTCCTTTTGAGACAGGGTTTCCCTGTAGCCACAGCTGGCCTGGAACTCACTATGGAGATCAGGCTGGACTCCATTTCACAGAGATCCATCAACATCTGCCTCCCAAGTTTGGAGATTAAAAGCATGTGCCACCATACCTGGCTTTTCAATTTTTTTTTTTTTTTTGAGACAGACACTAGGTAGCTCAGGCTAACTTTGAACTCACTCTGTAGCCTATAGTCTCAGTCTCCCAAGTAGCTGGAATTCCAGGTCGATGCCACTAGGCCCAGTTTAATTGGTTAAAATCATGGATTTGGTAGTTAGTGAATTTTACCTGCATTAAAACAAAATCTGCTTTCCCCTCTAAGGCCTAGAAGGGGTTTATGGGAAATAAGCAGGCCCAAGCAACTCTGACTCACAGAGCTGAGAAGAATCAGAATGGCTTTGAAGTAGACACCAAGAAGTACTAACGCTGTGATTGATGTCTGAGAGCTGACCCACGTGGCTGCAGGTAACAGACAACTACAGCCCTTCCAGAGCAGGAGGCACAAAGGTGTGGGTGCCTGGGCCCAATGCAGAAGTAAGTACAAAAGATACCCATGGAGAACTGTTTCTAGGGCTGGACTCCACACTGCATGAGCAGGCTGCATTCGGACAAGAGCTGGGCCGAGGAGGAAGGGCCCTGTCTTGCAGCCCCAGCCTCTGTTAGGTCAGGCAGGTCTGTTCCTCTCTCTGGGTGATCACCTGGAGGAAGCCACTTAGTGGGTTGACAAGATTAGAGAGAGGAGGGTCCCAGCAAGTGCCCTGGGATGCAGACCCCTCTACCACAAAGACATACAGATCTGCAGGAAGAAGCAGCTATGGAGGAGCCAGAGGAAGGGCCAAAGACCTGATGAGGCCGCCTCCATAGCTCTGCACAGGCAGGGGCTCGCCTGGCTCCACCTGCCCCACTTTTCCAGGGATATGCTCCCTGATCACACAAAGTGGACAGAAAGGGCTCAGCCAGCCAAGGAACCCTAGCTCGGTTCAGGCCCTCAATCTCCCCTTGCAGCCCTACATGTGCAAGACTCCAGGGAGAAGCCTCTGGCCTCCACTGGACTGCATGGACCACAAAAGCCCCTCAAAACAATAGAATCATGTTCTAGGAGTCCCAAGGGCTCCAGAGTCCTCCAGAGCTGAGCCTTCTCCAGGCTAACGCAGTCCTCTGGTTGCTCAGTCCTCCCAGAGATTTTGGAGGGAGGTGAGTCTCAGCTCCCTCCTTCATGGCTACATCACTGAGGCTGAAGAGGCTGGTGGGCTCTGCAGGTACAGGTTGCAGCACCAAACTGTTCTTCATTATGGTCTCAAGTTTCTGGTCCCAGATCGCCATTCTAAATTATTGAGGATCCTACAGAGCTTTTATTTAGAAACTGAAACTGGTACAGTTAAAATATTATTTCTAGCCGGGCGTGGTGGCGCACGCCTTTAATCCTAGCACTTGGGAGGCAGAGGCAGGCGGATCTTTGTGAGTTCAAGGCCAGCCTGGTCTACAGAGTGAGTTCCAGGCCAGCTGGGGCTATAGGGAGACCCTGTCTCGAAAAGACAAAAAAATAAAAAAAATTTCTTATTTGCTGATAAATATGGATCCTAATATTTACAAACAAGTATACAGGACAACAACACACAAAGAAGCTTCTTTTTTATTTTTTATTTTTTTATTTCTTTATGTTGTAATGAATGTACTGTCTGCAGCAGGTTTGTGCATGCCCCGTGTCAATAGCATGCCTCGGAGGTCAGGAAGAGGGGTGTCGATTCCCCTGGAACTGAGTGTCTCTGGAATTGAGTTTCAGACGGTTCTCGGCACATGTGGGCGTCTGGGGATCTGACCCAGGTCCTCTGCAAGAGTGGCGGCACTCAATGCCGTTAGGTTCCATCCCTCCAGCCCCCAAAGAAGCTTGCTTTTGCAACAGATAGGGACTATTACAGATGAAGGATGCCATTCATCATTTGTTTTTCGCTGGCACTGTGTCTACTTCCACTAGCATGATATCTTTAGCTCCAACATATTCCTACTGCAAAGCGTCATGATTCATTTTCTTTTGTTATTTTATTTATTTTTGTATGTATTGAATGTACTGTCCATGCATGTAGGGTCTGTGCACCCGTGTCGTGCATGCCCGAGTTTCAAAGAGGGCGTCGGATTCCCTGGAACCGAAGTCAAGACAGTTCTTACAACCACCATGGGGTGCGTGGGGATCAAACCCGGCCCTCTGCAAGAGTTGGCGGCTCTTAGACCGTTTAGGGACGCATCTCTCCAGCCCCGAGTGTCAGTCATTTCTTTAACTGCTGCATAGACCCATTGTGTAGATGTAGCCATTTTCTCTATCCACATCATCATGTTTGAGGGGCACGTTAGGTTTGATTTTCCAGCTCTTCGTCTATTGTGAAAGAGCTGCAAATGAACATGGCTGTGCATGTATCTCTGCGGGTAAGATGAGTCTTGGTTGGGTAATAACCAGGAGTGGTGATGGCTGCATCAGGTAGCAAGTTCATTCCAAGTCTTCCGGGTTCTCCACACTGCTTTCCATAGTGGCTGTACAAGTTTACATTCCCACCAGCAGTGGATGAGTGTTCCCCTTTCCCCACAACCTCTCCAGCACTTGGTATCATTTGTTTTCTTGATCCTAGCCAGTCTTATTGGAGTAAGATGATATCTTAAAGTGATTTTAATTTGCATTTCCTTAATTATTAGCAATGTTGAACACTTCTTAAGATGTCTCAGCCATCTCTAATTCCTCATTTGTGAAGTTTCTGTTCAGCTCTTTGCTCCATCTATTGAGTGGGTCATTTGTTTTCTTTCTCCTTTGTTTTTTGAGTAGTTTACATATTCTGGAAATCAATGCTTTGTCAGATGTATCTGCAGTGAAGGTTTCCTCCAACTATGTGGGTTTTCTCTTTACTTCCTTGATTGTTTCTTTTGATGTACAGAAGCTTTTGAGTTTAATGAGGTCCCATTTGTCAATTGTCAACCTTAATTCTTGCACAGCTGCTGTCTGATTTAGGAAGTCTTTTCCTATGTGTATGTCTTGTAGTCTGCTGCCAACTTTTTCTCCTATCGCCTTCAGAGTTTGAGGTTTCACGTTGAGGTCTTTAATCCATCTGGAGTTGACTTTTGGACAGGGTGAGAGGTAAGGGTTTAATTTCATTCTTCTACAAGTGGTGATCCAGTTTTGCCAACACCACTTGCTGAAGATGCTGTCTTTCCTCCATTGTGTCTTCTTGGCCCCTTGTCAATATGAGGTGGCTGAAATTGTATGTGTTCAAGTTTGGATCTTCAGTTTTGTTCCACTGGTCAACAGGTCTGTTCTTGTGCCAGTACCAAGCTGTTTTTATGACTATAGTCCTGTAGTATAGTTTGAAGTCTGGTATAGAGATCTCCCCTGTATTGCTCTTCTTGCTCAGGGTTGCTTTGGCTCTTCGGGGTCTTTTGTTTTTCCAAATGAAATTAAGGACTTTTTTCCATGCCTGTGAAGAAACTCTTGGGGATTTTAATTGAGATTGCATTAAATCTATACAAGAGTTTGGGTAGAATGGACATTTTTACTATATTAATTTTCCCAATCCATAAGCATAGGAGGTTTTTCCATCTTCTGATGTCTTCTTCAATTTCCATCTTCAGGGATTTAAAATTTTTATTATGGAGATCTTTGGTGTCTTTGGTTAGGTTTGTTCCTAGGTATTTTATTGTTTTTGAGGCTATTGTGAGTAGGAGGGTCTCCTTGGATTCCTTCTTCAGTTGCTGTTGTTGGTGTAAAGAAAGGCTACTGATTTTTCTAGATTAATTTTGTATCCTGCCACTTTACTGAAGCTCTTAATCATTTCTAGGAGTTTTCTGGTGGAGTTTTTAGCATTCCTTAAGTAAACAATCATATCATCAGTAAAAAGTGATAGCTTGACTTCCTCTTTTCCAATTAGTATTCCTTTAATTTCCTTGTCTTGCCTTATTGCCCTAGCAAGTGTTTCAAGCACTATATTGAAGCGGAGTGGTGACAGGGGGCAGCCTTGCCAAGTTCCTACCTTTAAGGAAATGCTTCTGTCATTTCCCAATTTAGGATGATATTGGCTGTGGATTTTCTGTATATGTCTTTGATTACATTGAGAAATGATCCCTCCAATCCAATTCCCTCTAGGACTTTAAGCATGAAGGGATGCTGGATTTTGTCAAAGGCTTTTTCTGCATCAATTGAGATGATCATGTGGTTTTTATCTTTCATTCCATTTATATGCTTGATAATATTATGAAAAAGTTCAATAACAATAAAAAATATATTAAAGCTGGGCATGTTGAGACACACCTTTAATCTCAGCACTCAGGAGGCAGAGGCAGGTGGATTTTTGTGAGTTCAAGGCCACCGTGGTCTACAGAGCAAGTTCCAGGCCAGCTGGGGCTACAGGGAGACCCTATGTCAAACACACACACACACACACACACACACACACACACACACACAGAGCAACTAATGGCTACTTTAGCTGGTAACAAAAGTGGCCATGCACTTTGCCTTTCCATCTTCACCTATATGCAGAGTGTTCTGACCACATGTCCCACTTTATGTCACAAACATGATATTGTGTAAAATGTTAAAATGTTACATCCAATATTTCATATTAGGTGTACTCAAAGATTAAAATGCCTCCTTTTTCTGCTTTATCAAGGACCTCCTTACATGAAGCTGTGAGCATTGTGGCATGATCAGACTTTCTTCTGAATGGGCTGGCCCTGAAAAGGAGAAGCTATGGATCCAGCCACCCCTCCAGTCTAGTTTACATAGGGGTTAGGGATTAAAGACTGGAAAAGCGTTGTGCTCGGTGCTTTCTGGGAGCCTTCAGGGCAGTCTAGTAAGCTGGCACCATGTTGGCAGAGGGTCCAGAGTGGCAGTGGCCTGGTATGGACATGGCTTTGCCACGTAAATGGAAGCTTCCTTCATTAGCTCTATAGGAACAACCCCCATTAAACTCCCCTTAAAGTTTAGAGCCTCTCTTCCATGGCCCATTGTTGAGCCTACAGAGGAAGGAGGGAGGCAGAACACCAAAAATGGCTGCCAGAGTGTGCATTTGAGTTAGCCTGTGCTGCTCTCCTAGGAAGAGAATATTAACTAAAACAACATACAGGACATAAAGAAAATGGTAGGCTAGAGGAATTGTTCAGCAGTTAAAAGCTCTTATAGAGGACCCAGGGTTGGTTCCAGAAATTCACAACAGTCTGTGACTCTAGTTTCCAGGGAATCTGATGCCATTTTCTGGCCTCCTCAGGCCATGCATTCAAATGGAATACTTACATACATGCAGACAAAACACTCACACACATAAAGTTAAAATAGATCTTTTTGTAGCCGGGCATGGTGGCGCATGCCTTTAATCCTAGCACTTGGGAGGCAAGGGCAGGTGGATCTCTGTGATTTCAAGGCAAACCTGGTCTACAGAGTGAATTCCAGGACAGCTGGGGCTACAGGGAGACCCTGTCTTGAGAAGACCAAAAATTAAAAAAATAAAATAAAATAAAAAAATAAATCTTTTTGTAAAAAAATAAACGAAGAAGGAATACAGCAGGTGCACTTCAGTGTCAAGGTCTCGAGGAACATTGAGGTACTAGCAGTTTTATCACCATTGCCACGTGACCAGCAGAGGAAATGTTAACTCAGTGAAAAAGGCAAATTGCTTAGTGTCACTGTGAAGACAGCTTGTTTCTGCCAATTGACCTCAAGAGTCTTGGGAAATTCATTAATATCTCAGCCTTGCTTTCCTCATTTGTAAGATCACGACGATATCTCCACAAAACCCAAATCCTATGAAATGCATGAGGTACCCAACTACCAGAGGCTGGACGCAGGTGAGCTTGCTAATCCATCCTCCCTTCTGTGGCCACACTGGTGCACCATTCAAATCTGTGAATTCTCTAGTAGCAGCTCAGTGGTCACTGTTCAGACAAGCCCTGGGCTTCTTATCTTCCCTAAGGATGACAGAGATGGCCACTCTCTGGGGTTCCCAGCCTAGCTGAGATCTCAGCCCTGGACAGCTGCTCTCAGCTGCTTCTCCATCAGTATGCTGGTTTCCCAACTAGCATGTGACTTTTTTTCAGAGGACAAACCATGTTTCTGTCACATTAGCCTTCCTAGTGGATATGAAGGTTGAACAAATGGATCCTCTTCTTTCCGAAGAAAGTTGTTGCGAGTTCACTTCTGTCCTAGTTTGTCTTCCATTGCTATGACAAAACACTCTGACCAACACTGACTCGGGGAGGAAAGGGTTTATTCAGCTTACATATCCTGGGTCACAGTTCTCAGGGAGCCCAAGGCAAGAACTCAGGGCATGGAGGAATGCTGTTCACTGACTTGCTCCTCCAGCTCATGCTCAGCCCACCTTCTTATACTATACACAACCACCTGCCCAGGGTGGCACTACTCATTGTGGGCTGCCCCCCCCTGCTCGACCATCAAGACAATACTCCACAGATGTGTCCACAGGCCAATCCAATGGAGCCAATTCCCCGACCGAGGCTCCCTCAACCCAGGTGTGCCAAGTTGACACTAAAGCTATCCAGCACAACTTCCTTGACAGGGAACACCATAGACTTCTTTGCTGCCCTGGCCCATTGTTGGAGAATGGAGAGGTAGAAGGAGACACTATAGGGCCAGAGGCATTTTGGAAAGGGCACCAGTTATCTTCTCAGTGTCAACATGGGCCTGCCCTGCCTGGACCACTCTGTATCTTCTTTGGACCGTGTAGCTGTGGCTCTCAAGGAAGTTGGACTCACATTGGAGTCATTAAATAATGGCCTCTTGGAGCTAAGGAGATGGCCCAGTGGATAAAGCACTAGTCACACAAGCCTGGGTTCAGATCTCCAGCACCCACATATGAAAAGTAAGATACAATCATATCTGTAATCCCAGTGCACCACTACCAGGAGATGGGAGGCAGAGACAGAATTGCCAGTTCTTGGGCCAGCTAGCCTGGTGTATACAGCAGAGAACAAGAAGACAGACCCTGTCTCAAACAAGGTAGAAGGCGAGGCTGACAGTGGAAGTTGTCCTCTGGCATCCACATGCATGTGGCATGCCTGTGCACACACCCACACAGTCATTACCTTCTAGGCTTCGGTTTCTAGCAGTGCACTGACAAGGTGTATCTACTGTAAGGTTTGAGGGAATGAGAGATGAAATTAAGTGTCTACTTCCCTTACCCACAAATCAGCTTCCTGTGGCCTCCAGGAGTAACATGGGGGATTCCGTCTGCGGCCTCTCTTGAGTGGTCCACTCAGAAACTCATTTCCTGCTGCTCAAGGTAACACAATTAGGCAATGTACTTGGCAGCCCTGGGTGAAATGTCTTCAGCATCTCCATTTCCCATCTTCCCTGAAGATGAGGACAACAAAGGACCTTGGTGGGACTTTATAAAGTCTTGGTTAGGTGCTGTAGCCCAGAATGAGTTAATTTAGAATAATACAGAATTCAGGGGTCTCTGAGCTAGCAACTCAGCCGGTGCAAGGGAAATGAGCTACTAAAACCAGAGCTCACTTACTGTCCTGTCACTGGAAAACCAGATGGGATGCAGATGCTAAGCCCTAAATTCCTTGATTCCATGGGAAAACCATCCTGGGACAGTCTCCATTCGATTTAGTATCTATTTCTCTGCCTAGTTAGTGCTTTTCTCCTAGTTAGTGCATACCTTAAATAGAAATTGAGTGCCTTATGTTATTGCTAGACTCTCTTCCTTGCTTTTCCAGGATTTATGTATGCTTTTAATGGTTAAGTGTCTTTCCCCAAAGTTGTTAATGAATTTGTTCTTGTGGCAAGATTTGGAGTGTCTTTCCTTTTAGACAACATCTGACTATGTAGCCCTGGCTGTCCTGGAACTCACTATATAAATATCAGTCAGGCCTCAAACTCACAGAGATCTGCCTGCCTCTGCCTCCTGAGTGTTCGGATTAAAAATGTTTGCCACCACATCCATCTAGTTTAGCTTTTAAAAAATTTTATTATTGTCTGCATGTATGTAAGTGCACCAGTGTTATGCAATGCCCTAGGAGGTCAGAAGGGGGGGGGTGGATTCCCCTGGAACTGGAGTTACAAATGGTTGTTAACCACCATGTGGATGCTGAAAACCAAACCCTGGTCCCCTGCAAGAGTGCTCTTAACCACTGACCCATCCAGCTCCTATATCATGCTTTTTAAAAGAAAAAAAAAAAGCTATTTTTCAGTGTATTAAGGTACTTCTGTTGTTTGAAAAGCACAGTTCAGGGGGCTGGAAAGATGGCCCAGTGGTTAAGAGTGCCAACTGCTCTCACAGAGGACCAGGGTTCAATTCCCAGAACCCACATGGTGGCTAAGAACCACCTTTAACTCCAGTTCCAGGGGAATCTGACACCTTCTTCTGTCCTCCGCAGCATTGCATGACACGGGTGCACCAACCTACATGCAAACAATACACTCACACGCATAAAAAAATAATAAATTGCCTGGTCTACAGAGTGAGTTCCAGGACAGCTGGGCTACAGGAAGACCCTGTCTCGAAAAGACCAAAAAAATAAATAAATAAATAAATAAATAATAATAATAATAAAAAAATTAATTTTAAAAATCTTAAAAAAAGAAAAGCTCAGTTCAGAAAGGCCAGAGGCCCTACAGCCAATCTTCCCTACCAACTAAGGGAGGGGGTGTTCCCTGGGGACAGATGGTCCTATAAGACCCCAGGCTCCTGCCTTGGAGACAGAAGGGAGGCAGGAGGAGAGAGGCTAGAGAGTCACAAAAAGAACGAAGACAAATGAACAAGGGTGAGACAGAGAAGGGAATCAGGGATTCCCTGGTTCCTGGCTGAGCACCTGGGGAACAGGACAGGTACTCACCAGGTGGGGGACACAGCAGGCTTTGTTCTGGGATGCATCCCTAGCATCTAGAGCAGCACTGAGCACACAGAATGTGCTTGATACATATTTGTTCGATGAACCAAAGCACATGAATAAAGGGACATAATCTCATTACAGGATGGGAAATCATCAAGGAAGAAGAAATATTATAGTAAAAGAAACTGACAAAAAGACCAAAAAAATAAAAAAGAAAGAAACTGAAACTGAAACTGAAACTGAAACTGCTCTTTCCCATAAATGATGGTCAAAAGATCTATGGATGCAGTTACAGCATTTTTGGTTAAGTAATTAATTGAACACAAGAACAAAGACATGACCTCATTAGTTAACAGCCTGTACCTTCAGGTTCTCAACAGAGAAGCCAAGCAGCTTTCAGAGTCTAGCCTCCTAGAGCTCAGCATCTATTTTGGGAGCCAGGTCCTGAAATTACATCTGAAGCTGGAATGCCCAAGGAACAACTGCAGGGAGAGTGAGCCCAGCCCAGGCCCACGCATCTCCACTAATGTATTGGAACCACGCCCAGTGCTGGGTGCAGGCTGCCTTCTCTGCAAGCAAGTCACTGTCACTCTGTGCCTCAAGTGAGTTGGGTTCAGTGCTTGTCAATCCTGACTGTGATTCAAAACTCTGGGAGCCTGGTCAGGAACCCCACCCAGAAAGATCTAGCCCTCAAGAGGAGGGGACCAATAGCTGGCAATGGGCTTTGTTGAAAGTTTCCCCACCGTTCTGGCATGCAGCAGGGTGGATTTCCCAAAGCTTGGTGCTTTGTAAATTCTGGATCAAGTGAAGATCAACTCAACTGCCAACTCTGAAGAATGCCCAGGTGAATAAACTCATTGCACCACTGACAGCATCTCCAAATGACCTGCATCAGATACAGGTAGAGGTGGATGCTTAGGTCATGGGACCCCATCTATTTTTTTTTTTTTTTTNAAAAAAAAAAAAAAAAGAAAGAAAGAGACCTGGGGTTCAGGTGTGGTGGTGGTTCTGGCACCAGCCCACACTGAAGTGGCCATGACACTGGCTCACAGAGGGGACAGAAATACCACCTGTTCTTTGTTGAGTCCTGGTAACCAGTAACTTTTTCTCGGTTCATCCTGAAGGATCACAAGGGAGAGTTCTCACAAGGGACTTCTCTACAGTCATTGAAGGAGGCTCCAAGCCTCTCTTTAGAAATACTGCCATTCATTAATTCAGTCATTCATTCATTCTACAGTTGTAAATAGTGTACACTAGGCAGCAGGTTAGGATGAATGTTTTGGAGAACTGACAGCTATTAGGACAAAGTAGGAGGATGATTTTGACTCCAGTCCAGCTGTGCAGCCAGTAGGTTCACCTAACACTTAGGCATGCATTTGAGGAGGGGAGGGAGGAGGAGGGGAGGGAAGTGTGCACTGGAGAAGAGGCGCCATCCGCACGTGCATTTTAAGGTCATTTGGATTTTCCAATGGTCACACCCACTAACAGACAGTGTTTGGAATGCAGTTCTGGATCTGTGACATCAGTTTCATGTTATGTTGATAACAGGATGTTGCTGGCACCTGGACTCAGGGAACCCTTCTCATGCGTAAGAAAATGCAAGTCCCCATAGCAGAGAAAATCCTCAGAATACCACCATCATTGGGGGAGGGTATATCTGAGCAGGCGCTGAGGGATGTCTCACCCAAACCATGAGATCGTGCTGCCCCAAGCGTCCTCCAGTGACATCAACTGAATTCCCAGCAGTCATTTCACGTTGGAGCCTTTCTCCTCCTCCCTCAGGCTTGGGCTCACTGGAGACCCCACTAACTCTGGGAGTTCCCTGCCTTCTGTGACTCTGTTCTCCTGGGGTCTCTGAAGGGCCAGATCCTGCCTGTTCAAACTAATGCCATTCCCATGGTGATAAGTATCTCCTCCTTATTTAACAAATACTAACAGAATATCTAATATGAGTCAGTTACATCATCCTAGGAGCCCTCAGTAAATGAAGCTACTTTCCCTGGCAAAGGGGAATGGTTCTAAGGAGACCTTGCACCGTTTTCAATTACTGACTCTGCTGGCTTTCAAAGGCTTCTAATCCATACTTCCTGTGCTGAGGTAATTGAGTTCCTTATTTCTACCTGTGCTCATCCAGGCCCCCTTCTATTTTTTTTTTTTTTTGAGACAGAGTTTCCCTGTAGCCCCAGACGTGTAGACCAGGCTGGCCTCACAGACATCTGCCTGCCTCTGCCTCCTGAGTGCTGGTATTAAAGGTGTGTACCGGCATATCCATCTCTTTTTTTTCAAACACACTGTGCAGGTTGATTCTCAGGTACCACCAAGAATAATATAAGGACGATGTCCAGATTGAGGGAGGCTCCTATGCACATCCAAGGCTGGCTAGAGGCCAGATGGGAAAAACCACAAACTGCTTAACGGTGAACATCCCAGTGAATTATCAAGAGAGCCGGCCTCGCTCAGAGTCCTGGCACCTAACAGTGGGACTGAGGAGAGTGTTTTTGCAGAACTGACAAGGTGCTGTTGCAGCCAAGCAGGGAACCACTGACAGTCAAGGGGCTCCTGGGCACCTTCCTGGAGAAGTTATAAATGTAGACAGAGATGTGAGTCTCTGCTGCAGACGTTACACATTATCAAAGTTCAGTTGTTTGAGGAGCTTAGCTAAACAAATGAACAACAGCAAGGCCCTGTAAGAGATGGGAGTGCAGAGATTTAGGGAGGACAACGGGTAAGCCAGACCAACAGCCAAGTGGGCTGGCAACAGTTCTGGCACCTGTCTGACTCAAGAGCAGTGCCTACCCCCAGTGCAGGAAGTTTTTTCTAGTTTTATATTTTGTTTCATTTTTCTTTCTTTCTTTCTTTCTTTTTTGGTTTTTTTTTTTTTCGAGACAGGGTCTCCCTGTAGCCCCAGCTGGCCTGGAACTCGCTCTGTAGACCAGGCTGGCCTTGAACTCACAGAGATCCGCCTGCATCTACCTCCCAAGCGCTAGGATTAAAGGCGTGTGCCACCACACCCGGCACTCGTTTTTCTTTATTATTGTGTTTGTTTGTTTGTTTGTTTGCTTGCTTGCTTGTTTGCCTTGCTAAGGATGAAACCCAAGGCTTCACGCATGTTAGAAAAATGTTCTACCAGGGGCAGGGGAGATAGTTCAGTTGGTAAAGTGCTTGCCTTGCAAGCAGAACCAGTGTTTGGTGTAAATACAAAAATAACAGGGGTGGTGGAATGTGGTTGTAATCTCAGCATGGAGGGGAGGCAGAGACAGATGGGTTGTAGCAGAGACAGAAGCTTGCTGGCCAGTTCCAGGCTAGTGAGAAACCATGACTCATAAAAATAAATGAAGCCAGGCAGAGTGATACATATACCTTTAATCCAAGCCCTGGGAGGCAGAGGCAGGTAGATCTCTTCGAGTTCAAAGCCAGCCTGGTCTACAGAGTAAGCTCCTGGCCAGCCAGGGCTACATGAGACCTTGCCTCAAAAGAAAAAAAAAGAAAATAATAAAAAGGTAGAATGCCACCTGAGAGACAACAACCAACCTCACCTCCGGCCTCCACATGCCATCACATACATGCACACACATCATATACTTATCACACACACGAGCACACATCTACACACATGCATACCCACATCACACATACACACACACATGCATACTCACACACACAGAAAATGCTCTACCACTGAGCTACAGCCCAGCCCTGCCCCCAACAAAGTCCATATAGTGAAGGACTAGGCAGCACCTGACAAAGATTAGTAGGGACCCCATCTTGAAGTTACCCTGGCAAATCACTGATCAATTCAAATGGAAACATTGTCCAAAGTGTTTGAAATCATACTTTTCAAAAGAAAAATAGGCATAAATGTTAAATCATTCATAACCAAGAATGAAGACTACACCTAGACTCACTGTGCTCAACTACGGCATTCATGTCACTGTCATGGGATGGTGTTTGGGAACTGGATGGTGATTTGGGGTCAGAATCAGCCCCCTTGGACTTCCCACTAGTGTCAGCCTTGGTGAAAAGCCCTACCACCAGCTCCTGGACCTTTTTCCTTTTTGATACAGCTCCCCCAGAGCCGCAGCATATAGCTCCTGATAGAGGAAGCTCTCTCTCCTCTCCTTATTTATCTTTCTCTGCAGAACTAGGCTCCTGACTCACAGCTATTGTTCCTTCTCTCAATTTTGACAAGTCCTTCCTTTTCCCTTTCCCCTCCCTTGGGAATCTGACTGAAGCCAGGGTAAAGGGGCTGTCTCAAAACAGAGAGACCTTTCTAGTCTAAGCACCATATACAGGCACTTAGCTCCTTGAGTTTGGAAAACATCCTGGATACCCTTCAAACTTTCTGGGTTAAGGCCATATCCATACTATTCAGTTCCTCTTCCTTCTGATTGAGACATGGCCGTTCAATACCACCAGTGTTCAGTAAAGATCCATGGATGGATGGATGGATGGATGGATGGATGGATGATGGATGGATGGATGGATATATGGATAGATGGATAGATGGATGAATGGATGGAACAGGACACAACTTTCAAAGTGCTCACTGTCCACACACCCACAAGCCAGGTAAGTGGCCTGATTCCACCTCTACCTTCTGCACTGATCTTCCAAGCAGCCCAGTGCCCCCTGCCTGGGAAATACCGCCCTTTCTCCCTTCTGGGTACAGTCTTAGGAAAGTCATAACCATTGACCGACCATGGCACTTCCAATTTTCCTCAGCCCTGTGGCTTTCACTGTGCTCTGCTCGGTTTCCCCGGCTGTCAATCCCAGAGTGGGATTTATGGCCTGAGCTGGGGTGAGCGCCCCAACAGGAGCCACAGAGCCCACAGCCCTGGGGCGGAGTGGGATGGTGCCTCAGCCTTGCGGCTCTCACCTCGGAAAATCAGGCTGGCGACAGGGTCACAGCGGTGGTCCTTCTTCACACCAGGGAGGTTGCTGGCCCTCACCAGCAGGCAGCACAGCATGGTTCAGTAGCCCCAAAGCCGGCAGGGAGGGGGCCGGGAGAATGGGTCGCGGCCACTACCCAGCCAGAGCTCAGATCTGGGGAAGCAAGAGCTGTCGGCTCAGCAGCGCCTTAGAGAAGGGGACAACCCGGGGTGCGAGGCCGCCGGCAGGACACCGGACACTCACGGGGGCGGATCCTCCCCTCGGACAGCCCAGACCCGCCCTCCTCCGCTGGACTGCCCCAGAGGGTCAGGGGTGGGGCACACAGCGAGCGCAGCACGAGTGCCTCCGAGCAAGGATCCGGCGGTGCAGCGGCCGGGGATGGAGTGGCTGACCAGGACAGCGCTGAGTCAGCCGGGTCCGCGCTGGAGCGGCTGTTGAAGGAGTTCTCCAGCCCCAAGAACTCCGCTCTGAGCTCTCCTTGGAAGACTAGGGATGCACAGGCCCATGTTCAAATCCTACCGCGCTTCCTGGAGTACAGGGACCCAGCCGCTACCCATTCCACCGCCTGCAGTTACCTCGCTCAAATAATTTCTGCACCCCTCAACCTCCACCATGGAGAAAGATGTTTAAATCATGAGCCTTATGCAGTCGCCGTCCTTAAGGACTTAAGCAGTCCTTAGCAGGCTTCTTCGAGCTGTGTGGTCTCCTAGCAACTCATGCACTTCTTGTCCACCAGGCCTTGGTGTCTACATTTCCAACACTACTGCAGGTGGCTGGGAAAAGGTCAATTCCCACGTCCAGGTTCTCCCCAGGTGGCCTTCTGACTCAGCCTAAGTTACCTATCTAGTCATTAGCATGAAGGTGCACACAGTGTCACACACAACCCAGCCGTTATTTCGAGGGACACAGCATTTTCCCAAAGACATATCCCACACTACACATTAAGTGGTGAATCTGTTGGAGGACAGCACACTTGTCCTAGACAGTGCTGAGAGGGAGGGAAGACCATCAACACAAGTGGTGCCTTAGATGCCGTCCAGCACACTGCAATTCTCGAGTCTCCCTGCTTCCTCCTCTACGCAGCTATTAACCTATTTTATTACATGTATTTTGTTTAATGTGCATGCACGTGAAGGTCAGAGGACAACTCAACAAGTTGCTTCTCACCTTCTATGTGGCTCCAGGAATCGAAGTGAAATTGTCAGACTTGGGGACAAGTGTCTTTACCCACTGAGCCATTTTGCTCTCCCCCCACAGCTATTTTATTATTTTGTTTGTGAGTTTTGTTTTGGTTTGTTCCTTTGTTTGTTTGTTTGTTTGTTTGTTTTGAGACAGGGTCTTCCTGTAGCCCTGGTTGGCCTGGAACCACATAAACCAGGGGTTTGGCTTCAATCTCACTGTCCCGGGATTAAAGGCAGGTGTCAGCAGGCCTGGATAGGTAGCTGTTTTAAAGCCAGCTATTCTTTCTCACAAACCTCCATCCTCAGCAGCAGATCGTTTCCTCTTCACTGGGCAGAGACCCTGGCTGCTTCCCAAGCTCCTCCCCATCATCCAAACCCAGGTGCTTTGCTTTCTCTCCCATTCTCATCAGTAAACTAAGACCAGTGGGAAGCTTGATCCCCTCCCTCTCACCACCAAGTTCTCTCTGTATCAGCCTATCAACAAACATGATGTGACACTTTCTTATGAGCACTGAATGTTCTGCCTGCATGAATTGCAAGTGCACCACATGCTTGCAATGCCCTCTGGGTATTGGATCCCCTAGAACTGGAGTTACAGGGGTAGTAAGCTGCCCTGTGAGTCCTCTGCAAGAACAGCGAGTGTTCTCAACCACTGAGCCATCTCTCCAGCCCTGATGTGACAGTCTCACTCTTTACCGCACACCTTCTTCAGCTACCCCTCATTGCTTGTGAGGAATACCTATAAAGATGACACCACTCTGGTACCCACAGGCTGCCTCCAAGTCCCACTGTCATCCTCTCTTGCCTGATGACTTCCAGTGACATCTAGTGTCTCTTAGCTGGCCATGTTACAGTCAGACCAGCCACACGCCGCCCATTATCAACACCGTAGCCACGAAATCTTCAAACAAACATGGTCGGGTCACTGCCCTGCTGGGGGTCCCTCGAGGATCTTATATTCTCTTTCAAGAGGCCTGCATTCTTTTCTTTGGCCTAGAGGTTAAAGCCACTCAGATCCTTGACCCTAGAGCTCCAGTTCTAGAGAATTCTGTTTCTAGAACATACCGAGCTCCCTTCCAACTCAAAGGTCTGCCTGCAGCTGCTTTCCTGCTTCCTCTGCAGGGCCACCTCCATTCACCCTTGGGGCCTCATCAGTCCTCAGGGAAGTAGCCCAACTTTGACATTTAGGTTGGGCAGTTCTGGCAAGTGACCACATGGGCAGGGATCTCTCTCCTCAAGGATCATGGCAATAGTAAGGAATGCCTATCTGTAAGACCTCTTGTTCACTGTCAGAGACCAGGGCTGACCCAGTGCCCCCCAAGAGTTCCCAGGGTATATAGTTCTGGGTTGACCTGAGGTTGATGTAGTGGACTATGCCTGTGGCTTCTCAGAATGGGTTCCACCTCTGGAGGAGGCCAAATTAATACTTCTCAGACAGGACAGCACTGCCCCCTAGGGGGAACATGTCAGATATCCTGAGATTTTTTTTTTTTTAAATAATTCCTACCTTTGGGCTGGAGAGATGGCCTAGCGGTTAAGAGCGCTGACTGCTCTTACAGAGGACCTGGGTTCGATCTCCAGCACCCACATGGCTGCTGAGAACTGTCTGAAACTCCAATTCCAGGAGAACTCCAGTTCCAGGGGAATCCGAGACCCTCTTCTGACCTCCGCGGCATTGCACGACACGGGTGCACAAACCTGCATGCAGACAGTACATTCATACACATACAGAAATAAATAAAAAAAATAAAAAACAATAAAAAATAAAATAATTCCTACCTTTGTCAGTCCCCACCCCCCTGCATCCTACACAGGCATGAATACACACACACCATCATCACGTCAGCACAGGAAATCTGCAGGAGGCATATTTTTAGAGGAATATTCCAAGGGAGTTCAGCAAATGCCTGGCTTGTGTCCAAGAAACGGGCTCCACACACCTTTCCCACAAACCAGAAAAGCAACAGCCAGTGAGCTGCAGCTTGGACACATCCTGAGGCCTCTTCCCATCCCAACCTCCAGTTTCCTGGTCTTCCTGCTGTTCAGTGCCCAGGGCTTTCCCTACACAGATATCTGTTTGCTTGCAGACTTCGGACTGGGGCCTACGAATTCAATGGGGCTTCCTCTTGAAGGGATGTGTCTCAGGAATGAAGATGTAATGGGTTAAGGAGATGGCGCCATTGGTTAAGTGTCTGCTGTGCAAGCATGAGGACCTGAGAGCCGTACCGGGACCCATGTGAAGGAAGTGAAGTGTGGTAGAGCACACTTGTAATCCCAGTGCTGGAAGGCAGGAATCTCTGGGGTTTGTGAATGTGCATCTATGTACAAACACACAAATGGAGAAGGGAGAGGAGATGGAAGCTGTAATGGAAAGTGGACTGAGACCCACCCATGGATCCCCATCCAGCCCTCACTTCTCTAGATGTCCCCATCCAGCCAGCACAACTTCATGTGCCTGAGGGTGTAAATACATATGCAGTCCTGAGTCTAGATACCGCTACAGTTGTGTGGCCTCCAGGAAGAACCTGCCCATGCTGGGGATGATGCAGGCTCCTGGCAAGCCACCTTCTCCTCACAGGAGGACCCAGACCTCACAGATTCTGCTTCTGCTTCTGTAAAAGCAAGAAGGTGATGCTTTGCAAAGATGCAGCTCTAGCACAATGTCCTGCAGGGGACAGCATGACAGGGCCGGCACTCTCCCAGCTAACATGTCTTCTAAGCGACAAAGACGATAGAGACCAGCAGGCAAGGGGTGAGAAAACTGGAGCTCAAGAGAGGAGTTTGTGGGCTCTGGTGGGGCCTCCACAGGAATATGTATCTCGAGAGACACAGGAGCATTGTGAGGCCAGGGCCTGCCATGTGGTAGGCAGACACAGTGCGTCAGCTTACAAGGACTGATGCAGGTCTAGCAAACAGAGGAGACAAGAGTCACTGAAGGTGGACAGAACAGACACCAGCCACTCAGGTGGCTGTGTCCAGCTTGGGAGGCCAGTAAACAGAAAAATGAAACTAATGACAGAACTGATTGGGTTAAAAAAAAAAGATACTGAAGGCCTTCTTAGGGGTGTGTGATGATGTCTTGATACACATACAAACATGTTGATTATAATAGTAATTACAAAAATAGATAATTGTGCATGATAATAGTTAATTACTGTTTTTTGGTTGTTGAGATAGTCTCCGTAGCCCAGGCCAGTCTATAACTCACTATGTAGCCGAAGATGACCTTGAGCTCCTGATCTTCCTCTTCCTCCCGAGTGCTGGGATTACGGGCATACATCACCACACCTGGATTTACGTGGTGCTAGGGATGGAACCCAGGGCTCTGTGCATGCTAGGCAAGCACTTGACCAACTGAGCCACATCCCCAGCCCTATAGCTGGCATGTGTTGAGGGCCAAGCCCTACTGAAAGTACTGTATCAGGACAAACACGAAGTTCAGAATCGTTTCCCCGAACACAGGTTCAATTATTATCAACACCCTACAGACACAGTAGTTAAGTGACTTGTTAAAAAATACACAGTTTGGGGCTGGAGAGATGGCCTAGCGGTTAAGAGCGCTGACTGCTCTTGCAGAGGACCCGGGTTCGATCCCCAGCACCCACATGGCTGCTGAGAACCGTCTGTAACTCCAGTTCCAGGGGAATCCGTCGCCCTCTTCTGACCGCCTCAGCATTGCACAACACAAGTGCACAAACCTACATGGAGACAGTACATTCATACACATAAATAAATAAAAAATAAAATTTAAAAAATTTAAAAAAAATAAAAAATAATACACAGCTGAGGAGTAACAGAGCTGCAATGCCAAGCAGCAAGAACTGAGGATGTCTGTGCTGGGTGAGCGAAGAGGAGGAGCCACGTGTGTTACGTGGTAGGCCTAACAAGTCAGCAAGCAGATGGAGACCAGGGCCTGAGTTCAATCCTTCCCCCTCCTCCTTTTGTCTCTGATGAGTCAGAGCCAAAGCCAGAGGCAGATACTACACCAAGAAAAGATGGTGTAGAGGTGACTCTACAACCAGCCTGCCTGGGATTAAACCCCAATTCCAGTCCTTACCAAAGCAAACTGTAGGCAGGTCACTCACCTCTTTGTGCCTCAGTTTCTGTATATGTAAGGTGAGGTCATGAGAGTTGCTACCACCTGTGTTTGCTAGGAGAATTACATGAGGGTTAGGTAAATACGTATGAGTGCCTATGACCAACGTTAAGTGGACCAGGGTATAGCTCCTTTTCTGTGCTCTGTGCAGAAGCATGTCAGATATAATAAGCTTGGATCTCATTCACAGACTTTTTAAAGAGACAGCATCTGAATATGGCCTGTTGCTTGTGCTTAGCCAATGTCTACTACCTTTCCTTGTGATGGAATCATATTCAAGAAGTCAGGCTCCTCCACCTTTGGGTCATTTGTCCTACACTGTGGTCCTCACAGCCCTGTGTTTTCCCTCCCTGACTCAGTAGCACACTAGGCATCCAGCCAGGCTGGTGTGGGTGGCACATGACATGCATTCCAGAGCCCTTTCTTATTTAGGGGGGTACGAGGGGCAGCGTGTTCTAACACTCTGTAACCTTGGCCAGGCCCCTGTACTTTGCTGAGCCAAATACTCATCAGTAAAAGGGATAAATACTCTTACCCTTTAACCCCACAGAGGTGAGCGAGCCTGAAAGAATTTAGTTTCCCACAAAAGAGCTGTGAAGATAATATGGTCATGTGTCACAGGGATGAGATGGAATGTGCAAGTGTGCTGGGAGGAAACAGCCTTCCAGAAGGGCAGTCTGCATTTGTCCAGATGTCACAGGCCACAGCCTCCAGTGTAATTGTTCACTAACCTGGCCCTGCCTGAGGAGGAGGTTAAGCAGGCTTGACTATCCCAGGTGGCCAAATTTAGGCATGGGTTAGGAGCCTGACTAATGCAGGAGGTGGAAGGGGGCCAGGCTGGGGGAGGGACAGACTGCATTACCCACTGCCGTAGGTGACACTCCGGGCTCTGAGTTCCAGCCAGCCTCTTTCCCATTTTCAGAGACCCTCGATGGGCACAGACAATACACTTCCTTTCTCTGCAGTGACTCTGGACTCCAGGAAAGAGGAGCAGACTCAGAGGAACCAGGAGGCAGCAAAGAGCAGGACTGTGCATTTCACTCTCTCCCCCATCCCCAAAGGGGATGAGGCTGAGGGAAGTCTCCGGACAAGCCCTGGGGGCTGGATAAGGACAGGACTGAAGCCACACCAGCAGCGCTTCCGGTGGGTTACAAGACGCGTCTACTCATAATTCACCCCAGCCTTTCTCCTGTAGCACTTCAGAGGCTGGCCTGGGGTACGTTGGGCAAGACTAAGAAAGCATTAAACTCTGCAGGGAGGAGAGGCAAGCAGGGAAGGTGGAAGGAAATCTGGGCTCCTGAGTGAACACCAAGAGGAAACAAAACCTCTGAGGACAGAATGTGCAGTCTCAGAGCCCGGGGGTGTGCCTTCAGAAAACCTGTTCAGGCCTCTAGACAAATGAGTGAGGGGTGGGGGAAGGGCACCGGCCTGACTCAGCATCCAGAGAGCCTGGCTTCTCTCTTGGATTGTATTCTCCTCTCCCTCAGCCAATGAGGGGAAGGAGAATAGTTACAGCATCAGTGGTACTCCTCACATGGAGCCCGGAGCCTGTAGCCAGACAGCTAGACTAGGCTACCAGCTTGTCCTGTCCAAGGTCTGAGGTTGCACAGAGGACTTGTGAAAGCCCCCACCCCGAACCCATGTAGGCAGATGCCTTTGTCCTCCCTGCTGGAAATACCTTGATAAAGCTCATTTCCAGAGGCCACTGTGAGAAGCTGGTGGAGACAGGTAAAGCATGCTGGGAGATTGGGGAGCACATTTGGAATATTCCCTAAACTCTTTGGTCCCTTCTCTTAGTGTAGGCTGCTTTCCAGGCCATTCACCCATTCAACAACTCTTCCTGGGCCTCTACCTAGTCCAATAAGGATACTCTGAATTTCACACCCATCTTTGGGTGCTCCCAATATAGCACGTCTGTGTGTGATGCTGGCAACCAGCCTGTGTGCTGAGAGATGGCCCATGGACTCCAGAGTGTGCACAATGTCCATGAGCACACATGCACATGGGTGACTGGCAACAGATGTACACAGAGCTGGTGACATGGGAGAGGAGTGTCCACTGAATGGCCAGAGACAGGGTGATGCTCTGCTCTCCAGGGCCAGGGGTGTCGGGAGGGACAGGAAGGGAAGGGAGGCTGAACTGCGAAACCAGCAGGGGGGTGGTAAGACAGGCTCAAATTCTTGCCCTCTAGTCCTAACCCCCACTATGGCTCCAAGCTGGAAGATCGGCCATGAAGACCCCAGCCCTGGTTTGGCCCTGTGGATTCTGGGAAAGTAGACAGGACTAGCCAGGCTTGGTTACTGGGAGGAAAAGTCCACGTGTGACCTGGCAGAAGTCCACCTGTCCCAGGAGTGGAGAGGTGCAGGCTGCCCACAGCAAGGGGGAGCCCAGTCAGGAGTCTAAATGTGAATCCAATGACCGACCACCAGTCTAATGAGAGTGAGGAGAGGACAGTCCTAAAGGTTGGTGCTGGTGACAGCTGTGCCCAACTGCTACATTTCCACCAGCCTATTCCCAAGAGAAGCTAGGATCTGGAGGCGTGGCTGTGCTTTTGTTTTAGTGGCACTCAGCCTGCCAGCCCTGCTTCTGATACTGACCAAAGGCCCAAGAGACAGCCAGGACCTGGGAAGAGTTGGGTTATAAATAGGCCCGGAACCAGGCCTTCTGGGGAGAAGAACAGAGTCCTGCGTAACAGGGTTGTGCTGCCAAGGGTGGAGAGAGATCTTTTAAGGGCTCCAGAAGAAACGAAAGATATAGGTCTGGTCTTCTTTGGCCGATCTCAATGCCACCCTGGACTTGGCTTGTAGGCCGTCTCACAGGCTCAATTTCCCTCTGGCCCCTCAGCTTGCATTTACATCTTTCCAATATTCAATCTCTGTCAGGTAGAACTAGGCGGTCGTGTTTCTGGCTTCCAGGCTCTCTTCGACCCCACCCTGATCCTGCCTGGTCCCCAGTGGGGTCTCCTCGAACCCCACCCCGACCCCTCCTACCTGCGAACACAGCCGAGCAGTAGGCATCGCTGATGTCGGTGTCCGGGGTGTGGACGTTCTCAGCATAGAGGATGAAGACCCGAAGCATCGTGAAGCAGGCGCTGCAGGACCGCGGGTCCCCTCACCACGAAGGCCAGCTCCAAGCGCTGGTGGCCGGCTCACAGGTGCCGTACCAAGTGGGAGAGGCCAACCCCGGCGGCCGCGGAAGGCTAGGCTGGGTCCCCGCCCCGACTGCCTCGCCCAGCTGGCCCTGGTCAGAGGGCGTAGCGAGAACAGGGGCTTCTGTTCGTGTCCCACCCCCGCAGCCCTACTGGGGTTGTTTGGAGCTGTTTGTAATTCAACGCCCCGGCCTCCGGCTTTCCCAATGACACGGCACTTTGCTCTACACCGCGTTGCTGCAGGCTGGGCGGTGGCCGCAATGGCCCGAGGCTGGACCAAGGCTCCCAGCGTCCTGCGCAGCCCGCTCTCGGGGACAAGAGAAACCTCGGCTCCTCCCCAGTGCGGTGCGGAGCTTGTCGCCTGCTCTGGCTCCGGGATATGGTTAACTCTCTCCAGAAGCCAGTCGGACCGCCCTGGATAGAAAGAGAGATTAGGGACAGCGCTATGAGCAGGCACAAGGCTGGCGTGCTTCTTCGGAGCTGAGACTCATTCGCAGACTTGGCAGCTGCCTTAAAAAGTTTGACTCCTTTTCTGGTTGTAAAAGTAATACATGCTTACACACACACACACACACACACACACACACACACACACACACACACAAACCACAAAGAAATTTCTGATTATTTCAAACAAAAATAACTGTACTAAAATAAGAGATGGCTTTGTGCTTAAGAGCACTGGCTGCTGGAGGTTCCCAGTACCCACATGGTGGCTAACAGCCATCTCTGTCTCCTCTAACTCCAGTTTCCGGGCGATCCGACCCCCTCTCTGGCCTTCACGTGCGTTGCACACATGCTACACTTAGAAACATGCAGACAGAACATGCATGCACATAAATTTTTTTTTTTTTTGAGACAGTGTCTTTCTGTAACCTGCGCGGGCCTGGAACTCACTCTGTAGTCTAGGCTGGTCTTGATGTCACAGAGATCTGCTTTCCTCTGCCTCCCTAGTACCGGGATTAAAGATGTGTGCCATCACAGCCAACTCCCCCGGAAAAAAAAAAAAAAAAAAAAGGGTTTTAAAAAGACAAGAAATTTGGGCCTGGAGAGATGGCTCAGTGGTTAAGAGCGCTAATTCTACTTGCAAACGACGGGGGTTCGATTCCCAGCACCCACATGGGGGCTAAGAACCGTCTTTAACTCCAGTTCCAGGAGAATCCAATGCCTCCTTCTGATCTCCTAGGCATTGCACAACACAGGTGCACCAACCTACATGCAGACAGTACACTCATACACATAAAAAATAAAATTGGGGCTGGAGAGATGGCCTAGTGGTTAAGAGCACCGCCTGCTCTTGCAGAGGACCCGGGTTCGATACCAGAACCCACATGGTGTCTGAGAACTATCTTTGACTCCAGTTCCAGGGAAACCGGACACCCTCTTCTGACCTCTGCGGCATTGCATGACATGGGTGCACAAACCTACATGCAGACAGTACATTCATACACATGAAAAATAAATAAAAATTAAATAAAAAAATAAATTTAAAAGACAAGAAATTTGTTTTAAAATAAGTTTTGGATATTTAGAAAGCCAGGCTTCCCTCTGAATGTGTAAATATTTGCATGTAAGCAATAATGTGCAGCGACTGAGTTCTGAGCATCTGTGCAATCTATGTCTTACTTTTTCACATAACGTTCTTTTTCTATCACTAAAACTTCTTAAGGGCCTGCAAGATGGCTCACTGGGTAAAGGCACCTGCTGATAAAACTGAGTTTTATCCCTGGAACCATATGCTAGAAGGAGAAAACTCACTCCATAAGTTGTCCTCAGAACTCCACAGTGACAGAAATACACACACACACACACCAAATAAATAGCATTATCAACATGCTACACTCACTAAGACTCTTGGTATTACATATCAGACTCTGTCCTCTCTCCAGATACTCACTATTATTATAATGATTATTGTGTTGTCTGTTTGGTTTTGACCCAGGCTCTCCCTGTAGCCCCAGCTGGCCCGGAACTCACTACGTAGACCAGGCTGGCCTCGATCTCACACATATTTGCCTGCCTCTGCCTCTTGAATGCTGGGACTAAAGTATGTACCACCACTTCCAGCTAAGAGATACTTTTATAAGAAATTAACCTTGGGGCTCAGCAGTTAAGAACACTTGTGCAGGACCCGGGTTCAAGTCCCATAATCCACATGGTGGCTAACAACTATCTATATAACTCCAGTTCCAGGGAATTCAACACCCTCTTCTAGCTTCTGTGGGGCAATGCACACACCTGGTACACTTACCACTTACATACATGCAGGCAAGACGGCCATACACATAAAATTAAAATAACAAAATATTTTTTAAAAATAGCCAGGCATGGGGCTGGAGAGATGGCCTAGCAGTTAAGAGCGCCAACCGCTCTTACAGAGGACCCGGGTTCGATCCCCAGCACCCACATGGCGGCCGAGAGCCGTCTGAAACTCCAATTTCAGGAGAACTCCAGCTCCAGGGGAATCTGAGACCCTCTTCTGACCTCCGCGGCATTGCACGACACGGGTGCACAGACCTGGATGCAGACAGTACATTCATACACATACAGAAATGAAAAAAAAAAATAGCCAGGCTTGGTGGTGCACGCCTTTAATCCTTGGGAGGCAGAGGCAGGCAGATCTCTGTGAGTTCAAGGCCAGCCTGGTCTACATAATGAGTTCCAGGACAGCTGGCGGGGGGAAGGGAGGGCCCTACAGAGAGACCCTGTCTCAAAAAGACAGAAAATAAATAAATAAATTAATTAATTAATTAATTAACATTAGCCGGGCGTGGTGGCACATGCCTTTAACTGTGAGTTCAAGGCCAGCCTGGTCTACATAGCAAGTTCCAGGCTAGCTGGGACTAAAGAGAGACCCTGTCTCAAAAAGACAAAAAATAAATAAATAAATAACCGGGTTAAAAATCCTAGCACTTGGGAGGCAGAGGCAGGCAGATCTTTGTGAGTTCAAGGCCAGCCTGGTCTACAAAGTGAGTTCCAGGACAGCTGGGGCTACAGGGAGACCCTGTCTTAAAAAGACAAAAAATAAATAAATTAATTAATTAATTAACATTGATTGAGACATAAACCTATCTTGACCCCACACACTCCCCGAAGGTCCTAGGCTTAAACCCCTAGCCTTGGAATTATATGGTTACAAGATACAGTTATGATTGTTTGTTTGTTTTTTGTTTGTTTAAGCTTTAGTACTCATTGTTAATCTGCTTTCCAAGAGCTTTGTGGCTGTCCACACTCCCACCAGCCCATCTATGACTCACCTTCAAACAAGACCAGTGGGGTGATCCGTTAGCTGTCAGTAAACCTTCGGCAACCCATCAGGACAGCAGACACGCCCAGGGCAGGAAAGGCTAGCCAGCCACAGAGGCTGTTCAGCCCCATATGGAGGTCCTAGGAGAAAGCAACTCATCCTCAAAGACCTGTGACTTGAAAATCACAACAGCAAACATTTCCTTATGGTCACTGTGGGTTCTTCAGCAATCTGTGCCTTCTGATCTTACTTCCTTCTAGCACAATTTATGAGCCTGTGCATTGAGTTCTAAGACCCATCCAGCACTGTCTAAGTGATGGAGATATCCTCCTCCCCCTAGGCATTTGTATGTTTGAAAACTTAACCCTCCAGTACTTTTTTTTTTTTTGAGACAGGGTCTCTTGTATTTCACGCTGGCCTCAATTTTATCATGTAGCCAAGGATGGTCTTAAACTTCTGATCCTCCCAAGTGCTGGGATTTTAGGTGTATGTCACCATGCCCAGTTTAGGCAGTGTTGGGAATCAAACCCAGGATTTTGTACATGCTAAGCTAGCACTCTACTTACAGAGCTGCAGCTCCCACTCACTAATTCCTAGTAGTTTTGAGTGTGACTATGTTTGAACAGGCCCTTTGATGAGGTGAATAAGTCATATGAGGCCATTACAGTAAAGATATCTAGTCTAGGCTGACTAACGTCCTTATTTTTCCAAGCGTTATTTTTAGTTGGATGTGGTGGTACATATTTTTAGTCCCAGGAGGTGGGAGACAGAGGCAGGCAGATCTCTTTGAGGTGGAGGCCAGCCTGGTCTACATAGTGAGTTCCAGGCCAGCTGGGGCTATAGGGAGACCCTGACTCAAAAAGACCAAAAAAATAAAATAAAATAAAATAAAAAATAAAGAATGAGTGAAGCTCTGGCAGAAGAGCACAGTTCCAAGAGACATCTGAAGGAACAGGTGCTTAGCAGTCCAGGTCTACTCTTGGCCTTATGAATGCTAAGAGTCACTGTTTCTTTTTTTAAGAATCACCATAATGTGGCTTAGACACTAAACACAGCCATCCGTGAGCCAAGGAGAGCAGCTTCAGAAGAGACTGCACTTGCCTTCCAACTCCTGGGTCTTAGACTTCCAGCCTCCAGAACTGTGAGTGTAAATTTGTGTTATTTAAGCTAAGTTGGTGGTATTTGTTGTCACAGCCCCTGCAAATGTATATAGTTCCTGTCCTCAAAGAGTTTCCACTTCAGTGAGGAAAATGACATTTATCGAATGATCAAGTCAATTATACCCCAGTCTAAACCTCTAAGGACAGAAGATGGAGGAAAGAACAGACACAGAAAACCACACACACACACACACACACACACACACACACACACACACACACGGAGTCCCTGCACAGTGAGCACTTGCAGATAGGATCCAAAGGGCAGTTAGAAGTTTGCACCACAAGGCTAAAGTAGCAGCAGAGGAAGAGTGCTCTGAGGAGAAGGGAGGAAGATGTCTGTACCAAGGCCTGGAAAGAGATGGAGGAGAGAACAAAATGAAGGGCATTGATGAAGGGGTGCAAGAAGGGGACAAGGTGGAGACTGCCAGCAATCTGCTACATGCAACAAGTATCAGGATCCAGCCTACTTCCCTGGGCTCCCTCTGGCTGACTTTTGGAGAAGGAAGTACAAGAGACCAGAGTGGAAGTGAAGAGTTAGAAGCTGCAATAGAGTGTCAACTGAAAGATGATGGGGACTACACTCAAGGCTCTCAACTTAGAAACAAGTGACACAGAGTGAAGCCGGAGGAAGACAGAGGGAAGCTCTGCGGAGCACATGAAGAAATCAAGCCCATTAGTGCAGAATTCGGCCCTTCTCTGTTGCTGGATAAAACAGCTTAGGCTTGGATAAAGTGATTCATTGATTGATGAATGTCTTCATCCATTAACCAACATTTATACATGACTTCTTTGTATGTTTGTGTAAGGTCGTAAGCCCACCTAAGTCAGGGATTTTCCAGGAAGCCAATTGAGGTAGAAGTTCTGAGAAAGTTGCTCCAATCATGCTCCTACTGATACTGGTCACAAGCCTCAGTTTACCTCAAGGTGCTGCTACAGATACCAGCCACAGATCCACCTATGCCCTAATCACTTATCTCCTCGCCCCCACCTCATTGTAAACTCACTTCCTTGTGTGCCTGGGTATAAAACTGCCATTCTGGGGACATTCTAATCCTGACACAGGCAGCCAGCCGCCATGCCTGAACTAAACCTGACTTCCTTTTCTTTTTCTTTTTTTTTTTTTTTTTCGAGATAGGGTCTCCCTGTAGCTCCGGCTGTCCTGGAACTCACTATACAGACCAGGCTGGCCTTGAACTGCCTCCACCCACCTTTGCTTCCCGAGTGCCCCGCCCAACTTCCTTTTCATCCTGACTCTCTCTCCTCCCTGCACCAAGTCTCCCCTCAAAATGAACCCAACAGTTTGTAGCAGGCATTTCCCATGTTCAAGTTTTAGGGAAGGTGTTATACTTTGATTATGAAAATTCCCCACAGATTCATTTGGGCATTTGGTTCCCAGTTGGTTGCACTATTTGGGAGGTTGTGGAAACTTCCAGAAGTGAGACATAACTGGAACAACTGGGTCACTGGGGAGCAGGCTGTGCAGGTGATAATCTGGCCCACTTCCAGCCATTTCTCTACTTTCTGATCAGCCCAGATGTGAGCCAGCAGATTTACATCACCATGGGGCATCTACCACCATGCCTTCCCTGCTATTAGGGAACATAGCCCCTGAAGCCATGAGTCAACATAAAACATCTCCTTCCGGGCTGGAGAGATGGCCTAGCGGTTAAGAGCACTGACTGCTCTTGCAGAGGACCTGGGTTCGATCCCCAGCACCCACTTGGTGGCTAAGAACCGTCTTTAACTCCAGTTCCAGGGTAATCTGATGCCCTCTTCTGACCTCTGCAGCACTGCATGACACAGGTGCACAAACCTACATGCAGACAGTACGTTCATACACATACAAAATAAAAAAAAACTTCCTTAAGTTTCCTCTCATCAGGAGTTTGGTCACAGCAACAAAAAAATAACAAATATAGATGGTTATCAAGTCAGAATAAAACCTGTATCAGAAAGCAAGAAGTCCTGATGATATGGAGGAGGTGAAAATTGTGGTCTATTTTATTTAATATTTTACATTGATTGATTGATTATTTGATTAATTGATTGTCTGCATGTGCCATAGCACATGTGTGGAGGTCAGAGGACAGTTTGCAGGAGTTGGTTCTCTCCTTTCACCATGTGTGTTCCTGGGATCCTACTTCATTCATCAGGCTTGGTGGCAGGCTCCTTTACCCATTAAGCCATCTGGAGGCCCCTGTGGTCTATTTTATTTTTATTTATTTATTTATTTATTTATACAAGTATACTGTCTGCACCCATGTTGGGCAATACTGCAGAGGTCAGAAGAGGGTCTCAGATTCCCCTGGAACTGGAGTTCTCCTGGAATTGGAGTTACAGATGGTTCTCAGCCGCCATGTGGGTACTGGGGATCGAACCCGGGTCCTCTGCAAGAGCAGTTGGTGCTCTTAACCACTAGGCCATCTCTCTAGCCCTATTTTTAAGGAAGTCTATAAAGATGAAGCTGCATGATAGCAAATATGAAGTTACATGACAGCAAAGCTAAAAGTGGTTCTAAGAAGAACCTAGCTAACTGTATGCAAATATCTTGTGCCTGAAGAAATTTTTTTTCATTTTTTATTGATGCTTTGTGTATTTCATACATCATTTTCCAATTCATATTTCCCTTTCCCTTCCCCCCCACCCCACCCCACCCCATCCCAGATCATGCATTCTGCCATGACTGTCCTGCATCTTTCTGTTTTTTTTTTTTCATTTTTTAACAATAAGTGATAATTTATGAGTACAAGCATCCTTCATGTAAAACCAATTTGCAAGCAGTTGTGTCCAAACCCACAGAGCTCATGGGTCCCACCATCTAGCAAGGGGGGCTTGTATGTTCAATCAAGTTGATCAAATGAGTGTCCAGACTATATTGTTGTAGTTTCACCATTCACCCCAATCGCAGCCCTTACATTCTACCACGCCCCCTCTTCTGCAGATTGTTCCCTAGGCTTAGAAAAGGGGCACAGGTGGACGAGAAGCAGAACAGTCTACTTTCTCTGGAGCTATTGTCTTGGACTCTGGTCAATTCTGGCTGTTTCCGTTCATGGGCTGACAGTTTGTCCAGGAATAACCTTTCAATCCTACTAATGAAGCACAAACAATTAGATATATAGGTATTTAAACAGTACTAATTGTTATGGTAGGTTACTTTGGTTTAGACACAGATCTTTGGATGGTATGTTAATTCATGAATTACATTTTTTTCTGTTAAATATGTCAGGTCTTACTGTGGCTTATATCTCCTAACCATTAGAGGATGTAAGCTTGTGGCATCAGCTATGAGTTATTCCTCCAGGGAGAGAGCTAATAGCCAATTAGATTTGGGATATACAGACATGGCTGCCACTGCTGCACAGTATTTCCAGGCAGGTGAGGTGTAGCTGGTACTGATGGAGGAGCCTTGCTTGACTCAAGGAGACCTATATTTGCTTTATTGGTTTAGTGACCTTTGGTAACCCTCTCTGATATTCCAGAGACCATCTGTACACTTGCAAGTGTGGTCTCAATACATCTTTTTCATGTTTACATCAGGTCTTCGACAGCAGGGCCTTATCGCCTCTCTTCTTGCAGGTATCCCAGTTTGGAGGCAAGGAGCCTTTACCTTTTGTGGGGTAACATCTCCTTGGTAGAATAATCCATTGCTGATATCAGAGCTCCTGTATTAATATATTTTGCTTAAGTGCATAGTTTAAGGAGACTTTAGTATTATATTTGGTTCTGAATAGGGAATAATCCTTTTCACAGTTCCTATGTCTATTAGTCAATTAAAGAAGGCAGTTTACCTGTTTTATAAGAGATTACCTCTATAACAGTTGGCCCCAATTTACAATTGGAGAACGACCTCATCATCATCATATTTCTCCTTGTTCTATGGGGGGGGGGGAGGTTAAGGAAACCTCTCTCGTGATGTAAAGACCTTTGTGGACACTAGAAGGTAAGTTTTATTAGGACTCATTATAAATGAGTTGTTACAATAGGATCCACAGAGGGGTTTGATGTTTTGTAGCAATCTGAGGCTTTTCTTCCTTTAATGTTCAGACGGGCCAACCTTTCTGCTGGCACTTTCTGGTACATCTTCCTCAATGCAAAGCTGTATTTTTTCTTTCTCAGCCATTAAGTTGGTGACATTTTTGACCTGTTGGAAACATACAAATCTTTTCCCATAGTTAGTTTTAAGATTTGAATTGCAAGGTTTTTGACAAAAAGTTTTCATATCTATCTGTATCCCCCTTTTTTATTTTAGGTTTTTGTTTTTTGACCCATGGGTCTCAAAAAAGCAGTTGTATTATTACATACCTATAGGGTGGATCAAGGCACAGATTTCATCAAATTCACCCATGCTGTTTTGGGTGACTGTATGTGATTAACTTGGGAAGCAAACTTAATTTTTAATTAAATCATCCTATAGGTGAAGATATTGCTAAGGTGATACTGTACAATGAAAAATTATAGAGAACATTTGTATGTGCCAATCCCAAGTTAATCGTTATTACAGTTTTAAGTTTAAAACAAATCTTGGCAAACAGCAAATTTATATCTCCATTAACTTAGATGCATTACCATTTTATCAGAGCCTTTAAGCAATGTTAAATATACACATATTTACTTTTACTTAACGTATCCTAAAAACACCATGTAACCTGTAGACAGAGTCTGGGCAAAACTGGATACTTGCTTGACACTCATGTCAATTAAATATGCATTAATCAATATACAACCGTGTCCCTCTCCCGCCTCCACCTTACTCGATTCACCATTTCAGTCAGTTTTTCTGATGCAGTCTTTCTTGTGTTGTTCTTTTAATATGCATCCCTCTCCATAAGAAATATTTATAACTGGGTTATTGGCAACTAGCATCCACATATGAGGGATACCATTTGTCATTTTTGTTTATCTGGTAGCGTGTCACTTCACTTAACATAATGTCTTCTAGCTCCATCCATTTACCTGCAAAGACATGATGTTGTCTTTCCTTACCGCTGCATAGAATTACCATTCGTGTACATGTACCACATTTTCTCTATCCACTCGTCAGTTGAGGGGCATTTGGGTTGGTTCCAGATTTTCGCATTGTGAACAGAGCTGCAGTAAATATAGCTGTGCATGTATCTCTGCAGTAAGATGAGTCTTGTAGGTATATACCCAGGAGTGGTATGACTGGGTCAAATGGCAGGCTCATTTTGAGTCTTCTAAGGGTCCTCCACACTACTTTCCATAGTGGCTGTACAAGTTTACATTCCCAACAGCAATGGATGTGTGTTCCCCTTTCCCCACAACCTCTCTAGCACTTGGTATCATTTGTTTTCTTGATCCTAGCCAGTCTTATTGGAGTAACATGGTGTGCTGGATAGCTTTAGTGTCAACTTGACACACCTGGGTTGAGGTAGCCTCAATTGGGGAATTGGCTCCATTGGATTGGCCTGTGGTCCACTCTGTGGAGTATTGTCTTGATGTAACATGTGTGGAAGGGCCCAGCCCAATATGGTGCCACCCGGGCAGGTTGTTTGTGTACCTATAAGAAGGCACGCTTGGCATGAGCCAGGGAGCAAGCCAGTGAACAGCACTCCCTCTATGGCTTGTGCTTCAGCTCCTGCCTCCAGGTTCCTGCCCTGAGTTCCTGCCTTGGACTCCCTAAGTGATGAACTATGGACCCAGGAGATGTGAGCTGACTAAACCCTTTCCTCCCAAGTTGGTTTTGTCAGAATGTTTCTGTCACAGTAATGGAAGACAAAACCAGAACAGAAATTGGTACCAGAGAGTGGGTTGTTGCTGTGATAGACCTGACCTTGTGTGTTTTGGGTGAAGAGATTTGGAATGGTTGGAACTTTGGCTGGGAAGATCATTGAATGCTTAAAGATCGTTGCTGTGGACTTGGGAGCAGTTTTGCTGAAGGAGTTGTAGAAGATGGGAGGCCTGGCTTGTGAAGTTTCTAGTTTCAAAGGAGAACAGAGATCATCAGGACTGTTGTAATCTGTGGGTTCTGGTCAAGCTGGGCCTGAAGAATCAGCTGTAAGTAACAAGAAACCAGAACCTGAAGGGAAATCTTTGTTTGTATGGGACAATTGATGCTGGTTAGCTGGAGCTGAAAAATCAGCTTGTAAGTAACAAGAGACCAGAACCTGAATGAAAATCTTTGTTGTACTGGGACAATTATGATGCTGGTTAGCTGGGGCTGAAAAATCAGCTATAAGTAACAAAGAGACCAGCATCACTGTGGGGAAATCTTCTGGGAAGAATTTCTTCAGGGTCAGCACCACAGAAGCTTGTTCCAGAAGGGGCCCAAGCCTCCATATCAAGCCAGAAGCAGGACTTGGTAACATGTAAGAGTTCTCCTATATGTGTTCTGGTGTTGAAATTTGAGGGGTCACAGAGAGCAGCCGAGGCTTGGCACCTGTGAGAGGTCAGGAAAGACCATTGGTGGAAGTGCACCTCGGTTGCAGTGAAGACCCCAGGTTGCAGGAGTCATGGAAGAAGAAGCTGAGGCTTTTGCACCAGGAGAGGTCAAGAAGAAACCATTTGGTGAAGGTGCTGCCTCAATTTCAGTGCAACCCCAGCTTTTTGGAGATGCCGGACCATGGGACGACCACCAAGAGCAGGCAAGGTGTGGAATGGAGTCGGCCTGGCCTGCGAGATGAGCTGTGTGTGCCAGACCGCAGAGTCAGAGAAATAGTGCCGAAACCCTTTGGAGCCCAGAAGATCATGAGTGAGTCCCAGGTGTCCGCCTTGAGCTATTTGCTGGACTGAGGTTTTTTTGAGAGTGCCTGATTCTTTCCTTTGAAATAGACAGTACTTGTTTTGGATTTTACCGCAGCCCACTGTTAACAGACTGAAATTTTAAGTGCTTTGGACATTCTAAGGACTGTGGGGCTTTTAAGGTTATACTACTGTCTTAGGTTGTGATTAATGTTAACATCATACTTTGGGGATAAGAACTGGAAAGGTGGTGGTTTAATCTAGTGATGTGTTTTGTGTTGTAGGTGACAAGGGGTCAATTGTGCTGGATAGCTTTAGTGTCAACTTGACACCACCTGGGTTGAAGGAGCCTCAATTGGGGAATTGGCTCCACTGGATTGGGCTGTGGCCACATCTGTGTAGTATTGTCTTGATGGTTGAACAGTGTGGGAGGGCCCAGTCCACAATGAATGGTGCCACCCTGGGCAGGTTGTTGTGCACTGTATAAGAAGGGAGGCTGTGCATGAGCCAGGGGAGCAAGCCAATGAACAGCACTCCTCCATGGCCTGTGCTTTAGCTCCTGCCTCCAGGTTCCTGCCCTGAGTTCCTGCCTTGGGCTCCCTAAGTGATGAACTGTGACCCAGGAGATGTGAGCTGAATAAACCCTTTCCTTCCCAAGTTGGTGTTGGTCAGAGTGTTTTGTCACAGCAATGGAAGACAAACTAGGACAGATGGTATCTTAAAGTGGCTTTAATTTGCATTTCCTTAATTATTAGCAATGTTGGAAACACTTCTTTTTTTTAAATTTTTTTTATTAATTTTTATCTTATTTCTTATGTGTATGAATGTACTGTCTGCATGCAAGTCTGTGCACCCGTGTCGTGCAAAGCCGCGGAGGTCAGAAAGAGGGTCTCGGATTCCCCTGGAATCTGGAGTCTCCCTGGAATTGGAGCTTCAGACGGTTCTCAGCCGCCATGTGGGTGCTGGGGATCGAACCCGGTCCTCTGTAAGAGCGGTCGGCCGCTCTTAACTGCTAGGCCATCTCTCCAGCCCCTGAAACTTCTTAATCATGTTTCTCAGCCATCTCTAATTCCTCCTCTGTGTAGACTCTATTCAGATCTTTGCCCATCTTTTGAGTGATTCTTTGTTTCTTCTTTCTTCTTTGTTTTTTGAGTAGCTTGTATACTCTGGAAATTAATGCTTTGTCAGCATTATCTGCTGTGAAGGTTTCTCCCACTCTTGTGGGTTTTCTCTTCACTTCCTTTATTTTTCTTTGATGTACAGAAGCTTTTGAGTTTAATGAGGTCCCAT
This sequence comes from Rhizomys pruinosus, assembly GCA_009823505.1. Classification (NCBI taxonomy): domain Eukaryota; kingdom Metazoa; phylum Chordata; class Mammalia; order Rodentia; family Spalacidae; genus Rhizomys; species Rhizomys pruinosus. Next base: position 937,968 of record VZQC01012836.1, read on the forward strand.
TGTACAATGTCGATCTTATTTTTGTGCAGCTGCTGGTCTGGTTTAGGAAAGTCTTTTCCTACACCTATGTCTTGTAGTCTGCTGCCAAAGTTTCTCTTCTATCACCTCCAGAGTTTTGGATTTCACAATTGAGGTCTTTGATCCATCTGGAATTAACTTTGTACAGGGCGAGAGGTAGGGGTTTAATTCATTCTTCTACAGGTTGTGATCCAGTTTGGCCAACACCATTTGTTGAAGATGCTCTTTCCTCCAATGTGTCTTCTTGGCCCCCTTGTCAAATATGAGGTGGCTAAAATTGTATGTGCTCAAGTTTGGATCTTCTGTTTTATTTCATTGGTCAATTGGTCTGTTTTTGTGCCAGTACCAAGCTGTTTTTATGACTATAGCTCTGTAGCACAGTTTGATGTCTGGTAGAGCGATCTGCCCTGTATTGCTCTTTTCGCCCAGGGTTGCTTTGGCTATTTGAGGTCTTTTGTTTTTCCAAACGATATTGAGGATTTTTTTTCCAAACCTGAAAGAAGCTCTTGGGGATTTTGATTGGGATTGCATTAAATCTGTATACGAGTTTAGGAGACTGGACATTTTTACTATATATTTATTTCCCAATCCATGAGCATGGGAGGTTTGTCCATCTTCTGTCTGTCTTCTTCAATTTCCTTCTCAGAGGTTTAAAATTTTTGTTATAGAGATCCTTGGTGTCTTTGGTTAGGTTTGTTCCTAGGTATTTTATTGTTTTTGAGGCTATTGTGAGTGGGAAGGTCTCCTTGTATTCCTTCTTCAGTTGCTTATTGTTGGTGTAGAGAAAGGCTACTGATTTTTCTAGATTTATTTTGTATCCTGCCACTTTGCTGAAGTTCTTAATCATTTCTAGGAGCTTCCTGGTGGAGTTCTTAGCATCCCTTAAGTAGATAATCATATCATCAGCAAAAAGGGACTTCCTCTTTTCTGATTAGAACTCCTTTAATTTCCTTTTCTTGCCTTATTGCCCTAGCAAGGATTTCAAGCACTATATTGAAAAGGAGTGGTGACAGGGGGCAGCCTTGCCGAGTTCCTACCCTTAAGGGGAATGCTTCTGTCATTTCCCCATTTAGGATAATATTGTGCCTGAAGCAATTTGAAAAGCATCATTAAACATCCTCAACTTCTATACTTTATTCACACAGTGGGCTTTCTGCACAGCCCAACTTTATTCCTCAGTACGTAGGACATACTTTATAGCATCCTTAAAAAAAAATAGTCCAGGTGTAGTGGCACACACCTTTAATCCTAGCACTTGGGAGGCAGAGGCAGGTGGATCTCTGAGTTCAAAGCCAGCATGGTCTACAGCATGAGTTCCAGGACAGCCAGAGCTACAGGGAGATCCTGTCTCAAAAAGACAAAATAAAATAATAATAATAATAATAATAATAATAATAATAATAACTTTCCCTTAGATCACTCAAGCTGAACAAATCAGATTCTCTCTCCCATGAATTTGGGGTTGGGAGCAAGAGATGGGTGTATGGCTCAGAGGCATCACCTGCATTGAGAGGAAGAGAAAGTTCTGCCATCACAGAAAAGAAATCATGAGATGAGATGAGATGAAATGATGTGACATGACATGACATGACATGACATGGCATGAGGGCAGTCAGAGTCATAGAAGGATACTTCTGGGGCTGTGGAGATAAGTCAGTTGATTAGAGTGCTTAGAACTCTGGAACCAGAGTCGAAGCCTCAGAACCATGTAGAAAGCCAGGTATAACAGCACTTCTTTATTCTAGTGCTGGGGAAATGGAGACTGTTGGATCCCTAAGCCCACTGGCCAGCCAGCCTGCCAGGGCTAATTGCCTGGCCACCGCTGATGCTCCATGGAGAGGGCTTGGGAGAGAAGTGCGGACCTGCCGCTGATTGGGATGGGGCTGAGCGAGGGAGTGAGTGCTGGCGATTCCCGAACAAAAACCACATGAGACCGGGAGTGCGTCTAGGCAAAGCTCGTTTTATTACACCCAGTAGTCGGGGAGAAGTGAAAGTGACAGGGATCCTGGGCCAATGGTAACCAGGCTTCAAAGCCACGTCCTGGCAACCAGCAGCCATGCCCAGGCAACCAGCCTTCTTAGCGTGCCCAGGCAGAGTCGTTTTTTAGGTCGGGCTATGCTGAGTCATTCCTATGTGGAACTGACTTACTTTCAAAATTTATAGACAAATTGTCAAACTTTAGGGCAGGCTCAAGAGATTACTTGTGGGCCCATGGCTCAGCAGGCCCAACACCAGCCTAGCCTATCTGGTGAGTTCCAGGCCAGTGAGAGACCTTGTCTCAAAAAACAGAGGAAGAGAAAGGCTGCCCTTTCCCTTCTTGACTCCAGCCCCTTCCCTCCTTCCCTCCTTCCCTCCTTCCCTTCCACTGCAGTCGCTTCTGGTGCTGGCCATCCGGAAGAGTTCCTGACAGTGTTGGAGTCCTGGGCCACCATGTTACTTCAAGATGAAGAGCTCAGGGATATCAAGAAGGAGAGCGGCTTTTCCCACAGTCAGATCACGTGCCTGTGCAGAGGGTTCACCAGCCCTGACAAGGGAGAACATGGGACTCCCAGCCAGGAAGATTTCCAGAGGATTCCAGAACTTGGAATCCACCCACTGTGGGACTGGATTATCAATACCTTCTTTTCAAAGGGAGAGGACCAGGTAAACTTCATGCATTCATGAGAACTTTGGCTCATTTTTGACCCGGTGAGGGCAATGAGAACAAAGATGTGAATGGACCAGAACCACTCAACAGCCCAAGCAACAAGCTGCACTTTGGTTTCAGACTGTACATTTGGATAAAGATGACAAGATCTGGAGAGACGAGCTGTCACAGGTGCTACACTTGATGGTTGGAGTAAGTCCCCCAGATGGCCATCACAAACAGGACCACCCAGGAAGGTAATCAGGACAGTGACAGGGCCATATCTTTCACAGAATTTAAGGTTTGGGTAGAGGTGGATGTAGAACAGAAAACAAACGTGATTTCTTCACTAAAGGACAGAGATCAAATTATCCTTGCTTTCTAGTATTTAACAACTGGAACTTAAGAGTCCTCCTGTTCCTCCAACCCCTCCCTTATCCAATCAGCCCCCTTTTCCCAGAATACTACTCTCTTGCATGACGACCCCAGATCTCTTCTGTCCCCACAAACCTGATGTTGGTGTATGAACAGGGCAATACAGAATGATACCCTCAGTCTACATTTGTTCAATGTCCATCCACCAGCTCTCCATTTGTAAGTACCATCTTCTGTTGTGCAGCTGAGTGCCACACATCCATCCAGTCTGGGGAAATGAGGCAGGGACTCTTACCAAGAACCAGCCAGCAAAGCTCCTGCTGGATGGAACAGGGAGCCCGGCTGCCTTCCCTCCTGGGTGGCTCCCGCATGCTCCTCTATCCTTCTTGTGCATCCTTTACTTCCTACTTCCCTGTCACCTAGCCTTCCATCCATTCAGTCTTTCAGCCTCCCTATTTGTCAATGAGCCTCAAGATTCCCTCTGTTCTACTTGACACCAGGCTATGCTGTTAAAACTCTTCCTGACTTGGCAGGATAGCTGTGTGGTCTACCGGTTTCTATCTACCTTCATTTAGTGGGCCTTTCCAGTAGCTTCCAATAAACAGTACTACTCTTGGAAGAATGTTACCATCTCTTGGTCCCCTGCAGTGACCTATCCTCAAAGGGCTTATGAGTAGAGGTACTCTTGAAAGGTGGTCTTGGTGAGACTTGTAGAGCCATGTCTCTCAGGTGGCTTGCCCAGGTCTCTCCACCTCTGACCTGATTTTCAACATACTTATCAGTACAGTGCTGACATCTAGAAAAGTCTTATGCCTGCAGGTTTGCTTCACTTTGGGACACTGTCACCACCAGAGTGGCTGCTCAGACAGTATGCTTGGGGACCTTCTATCATGGTTTTCTGAACAAGGAGGCTAGAAACTGTGAAAAGTCACTTCCTTTCACTCTGCAGCATGGGTTATGCCTCAGTGTTAGAGACCCTTGGAATTCTTTTCCACTTCTCACTTCCAAACAGAAAGAATAGTCTTACAGAAGCCCCTAACTTATTTCAGTCCTAAAGAATTAAAGATTGTCCTCAGTGTCTTAAAATTTTGCACAAAATTCTGTATGAATTTTACACTTGGCAAATTATACAGCAAACGATAAGGTTGGAAGCACACAGTCAGCTCCTGCTGGTCCAAAGCAGTAAATGTATTGTTTCGGTAGCACCCTAGTCATATGAACTTCCAATCCCCTCGTGGGGACCACTGCAGATTCCTGAGAAGCACAAAAGGCCTGGCACTGGTGGCACAAACTGAGGTGGCATCAGAGGTCTTTGAGTGACTCAGCTCAACTTCTCTGCCAGTGTCAGCTTAGTTTAGACTTCACAGAGTCAGGCTGTTCCCATCTGTGTGTGCATGAATCTATTTGTATATTTGCTCTTGGCTGTCCTGACTCATTGCTTGCTTGGTTGTTTCCTTGCTTTGGAAGGCTGTCCAAGATGTATAAACAATTCTTTAGGGAAAAATTCTATTAAAAAAGCAAACAAACAAAAACATCGCAGAAAGAGTTGGTAAAGTGAGGAGCAGGGGAGTGGCTGGGGGGTGACTCGGTCTACATGAATGGGGAACTCTTAATGGAACATCAGTCTGACTTTGTGATCAAATAATGTAATATAGGAATTGTATAGGGGCTGGAGAGATAGCCTAGCAGTTAAGAGCACCGACTGCTCTTGCAGAGGACCCAGGTTTGATCCCCAGCACCCACATGGCGGCTGAGAACCATCTATAATTCCAATTCCAGGAGAACTCCAGTTCCAGGGGAATCTGAGACCCTCTTCTGACCTCCATGGCATTGCACAACATGGTGCACAGACCTGTATGCAGACAGTACACTCATGCACATACAAAAGTAAAAAAAAAACAACAAAAAAAGGAATTGTATAAAGGGAAGAATTGTTTGGTACTGATCTGTTAGAGAAGTACTGCAGAGACTTTTTAAAAAATTTTTATTTATTTTTTTGTATGTGTTTGAATGTACTGTCTGCATGTAGCTTTGTGCATCCTTGTCGTGCAATGCCTTGGAGGTCAGAAGAGGGTGTCGGATTCCCCTGGAACTGGAGTTAAAGATGGTTCTCAGCCGCCATGTGGGTGCTAGGGATCGAACCCGGATCCTCTGCAAGAGCGGTCGGCACTCCTGACCGCTAGGCCATCTCTCCTGCCCCAGAGACTTCTTGATTTATATAAAGTTCTTAAGATTATGCCCCCCTTTGGCTTTATAGCAAACTGTTTTAATCCACAGTTGTGCCTTAGTGTCCCATTAAAATTGTATTCCTCAGTTCATCAATAAATAATTGTAATTTAAAAAAACGAGGTGGGGGGCTGGAGAGATAGCCCAGCGGTTAAGAGCACAGACTGCTCTTGCAGAGGACCCGGGTTCAATTGCCAGTACGCACATGGCGGCTGAGAACCATCTGTAACTCCAATTCCAGGAGAACTCCAGTTCCAGGGGAATCTGAGACCCTCTTCTGACCTCTGCGGCATTGCACGACATGGGTGCACAGACCTACATGCAGACAGTACATTCATACACATAAAAAATAAATAAAAATTAAAAAAAAAAAAACGAGGTGGAGCCCAGGCATGATGGTGGACACCTTCTTCTTTTTTTGAGTCTCCCTTTAATCCCAACTGTCCTGGAGCTCACTATGTAGACCAGGCTGGCCTTGAACTCACAGAGATCCACCTGCCTCTGCCTCCCAAGTGCCTAAAACAGTTCTTAGCTGCACTGTGGGAGCTGGGAATAGAACCCGGGTCCTCAGTGCTCTTAACTGCTGAGCCATCTCTCCAGCCCCACACCTTTAATCCCAGCACTTGGGAGGCAGAGGCAGGTGGATCTTTGTGAGTTCAAGGCCAGCCTGGTCTACATAGTAAGTTCCCAGATAGCTGGAGGTACAGTTGAGACCCTGTCTCAAAAAACAAACAAACAAAACAAAACAAACAAAAAACCAAGGTGGAAAGTGCCTGATCAATGCCAGATGTTAACATCTGGCCTCCATACACATGCAAACACAGATACACACACACACACACACACACACACACACACACACACACACGACCCTTCTAGTTGTCCCTGGGTCCCACTCCTCATGCTTCCCTGCCTCTGAGCAGGGTGACCCCTGGAATAGTTATTTGCCATTTCTGGATCTCACCTTTTATTTATTTATTATTTATTTATTTGTTTATTATTTTTGGTCTTTTTGAGACCGGGTCTCCCTGTAGCCCCAGCTGGCCTGGAACTCACTCTATAGACCAGGCTGGCCTTGAACTCACAAAGATCCGCCTGCCTCTGCCTCCCAAGTGCTAGGATTAAAGGTGTGCACCACCACGCCCAGGTGGATCTCACCTTTTAGACTCAACTTGGTAAACACCCTTTCTTCATCCTCTCATGTCACTTCTGGAAGATTCAGAGCCAGGGATTCTCCTTCTCTATCATTTGGTAGTTGGATGCTGTCCTGTTCATTTACCTGAGGAGCTTTAGAAAGTCAGCTGTGGCAGCTCTAATGGCAAATGATCAGCCTTGGGAGGTGAAAGGATCACAGCTGTGCTTCCATTGTCTGAGTCTCATCCATTTCCCAAGTTAAGGCCTCTCAGTCCCTTTCTTTTTCGGTCTTATTTTATTTTTTTATTTCTGTATGTGTATGAATGTACTGTCTGCATGCAAGTCTGTGCACCCGTGTCGTGCGTGCAATGCCGCGGAGGTCAGAAGAGGGTCTCGGATTCCCCTGGAACTGGAGTTCTCCTGGAATTGGAGTTTCAGACGGTTCTCGGCCGCCATGTGGGTGCTGGGGATCAAACCTGGGTCCTCTGCAAGAGCGGTCGGCGCTCTTAACCGCTAGGCCATCTCTCCAGCCCCCCATTGTTAAATTCTTTTATTAATGAGACTAAGAACACTAAGAGAGGACCCCATCTTCCCCTCTAACATCTCCAACTGTCAAGTGCTGATATTACAAGGGTATATCACCACATCTTGTTTATATGATGCTAGATATTGAACTCTGAATGGAAGGTCCCAGAAAAAACATGCATCTTCAAAGTGGACTTTCTTCTGCAAGGCTGATTAACTCGTTAGAGCCCTGGTGATTGTGTAGAGTTTAGAATGTGTCAGGTCCAAACCTAATTATCATTTATCTAAGTCTATCTTTAGCCCCTAAATAACCACTCCTTGCCCTCCTCTGTTTCTAACTTAATACTCTGTGACTACCAGATTAAAAAAAACTTTTGGAAAATATTAACTAGCAGACCACTAGTTCCCACCAACCAAATAGCTGAGAATATCATCAGATAGCATCTGAGAACTATAGCAGAATTCCCGCCCCCTTTGCTATGACCTGCTTACTGAATATATCCACCAATGTATTTGAAGAATATGTTGATTTATGACTTTGTTCTGTTACTATAAGAAGTTCATGAAATTGCTACCTCATTGGAACATGGTATTTGGTGAAATCTAAATCTGTGTTCCCAGGCCATGGTCACTCATATTTGGCTCAATAATAAACTATGTCTTTTATACCTTTGAGGTGAGAGCTGCTTATTTTGTAGACTCAGAGGTTCCTGCGTGCTAGACAAGCACTCTAATAACTGAATTATACCTCCACTCTTGTTTTTAAAAAAATCTTTGAGGAT
>VZQC01012836.1:945837-998105 GCA_009823505.1 Rhizomys pruinosus
AAAAAAAAAAAAAAAAAAAGTCAGACTAGCCTCCAATTCACAGAGGCCTGCCTCTGTCTCCCAAGTACTGAGATTAAAGGTGTGCACCACCACACTTTGCCCAGGTTAGAACACTGGTTATGAAAGTCAAGACATACTAAGCACACAGGTGCTTGATATCCTTGACTACTCAGATTTTATTTTTATTTTTTTACTATGAGAAGAATCCTGAGGTGGGTGCTTTATAAAGAAAACAGGTGTGGGGAATGGTGGTACACACCTTTAATCCCAGTAGAGGCAGGTGGATCTCTGAACAGGCCAGCCTGTTCTACATAGCAAGTTCCAGGACCCCTGGGGCTACAGGGAGACCGTCTCAAAAAGACCACACACACACACACACACAAAATCCAAGCATGGGGGCTGGAGAGATAGCTTATCAGTTGAGAGCACCGGCTGTTCTTCTAGAGGACCTGAGTTCAATTCTCAGCACCCACATGGTCGCTAACAATTGTTATTTTTATTTTTTTGTGTATGAGTATATTGCCTGTATGTAAGTGCACCTGTATCATATAATGTCCAAAAAGGTCAGAAGAGGGTGTCAGATTCCCCTTGAACTGGAGTTATGGGCAGTTGTTAGCTGCCATGTGGGTCCTCTGCAAGAGCAGTGCTCATAACTGCTGAGCCATCTTTCCAGCCTGTAAACCTGTTCTCTCTCTCTCTCTCTCAGACCGAATCTAATCTTCCTGTAGCTCCAGATGGTCTGGAACTCGCTATGTACATCAGGCTGGCCTTGAACTCAGAGATCCACCTGCCTCTGCTGGGATTAGAGGTGTGTACCACCACTCCCAGCACCTGTTTTCTTTATAAAGCACCCACCTCAGGATTCTTCTCATAGTAAAAGAAGACAAGCACATATGGTGAGTGATTTTGAATCTGAAAGGAACCACCAAACAATTTGCCAGCATGGCTGATCCATTTTACATCAGCAGTGTGATCTAATTTCTCCTTTCCATGCCAGCTCTTAGTATTATCAGTTTTCATTTAAGCCATTTATATGTCACTGTTTTAATTTGGATTCACTCAATGGCTAATTATACTGAACATATTTTGATAAGTATCGATCTGTATCCAAGTTAGCAAAAATCTATCTTTTGATGAGTGCTAAATTAAATTCGAGACTGCATATTCTAGGCCTTTGTTGTACTGTGATTTGCATTCTGTTAGTCTGCAATTTGCTTTTTCATACTTTTAACTAGGTCTTTCACAGAACACACTTTCCCCCCCCCCGTTCTTAACAAGAGAATTTATTAGATTGGCTTACACAATATGGTCTGAGTAGTCCAACACTTATTGCATATTGGAAAGGCCAAGAACCAGGTCAATTGGTCAGTCCACGACTGGGTACCTCAGCAGTCCTATTTAGTGTTGAGGGCCTTGAGGAAAGTTTAAAATTTTTATTATTTTTATTTTATGTGTATGAGTACATGTAGGTTAAGTGCACCTGTGTATGCAATGCCCACAAAGCAGAAGAGGGCATTAGATCCCCTGGAACTGAAGTTACAGATGGTTGTTAGCTGCTATGTGGGTGCTGGAAACCAAACCTGAGTCTCCTGCAAGAACAGCTAATCCTCTTAACTGCTGCGCCATCTCTCCAACCCCCAACTCTCATGTTGTTTTAGAGGGGAGGATTGTGGAAGTGTTTAGAACTTTAGGCTGGAAGAGCCACTGAGTGCTTAGGGTCTAACAAGCTGTTGTGGTAATTTGGAATAATGCTGAGAGAAATGCAGATGATGGAGACTTGGCTTGTGGCTTCAAAGTTGAGAGTTCCCCCAAGACTCTATCGGGACTATTTGTGTAATATATTTGAACTAAGCATCTGTAGAAGTGAACCTTTGCTTTAACTGGGACAATGGAAGCTGGCTAGCTAGGGCTGATGAATCAGATGTGATTAATGAGACCAGGATCACTGAGGCAAAATCTGGGGTTTATTTACTCAGGATCAGCACATAGAAAGCTGTGGCCCAGTGGGGGAAGGGAAGCAAGGCTGCATATCAAGCTGGCAGAACTTGATACTGTGTAAGTCTCTGAAATGCTACTGTTTTGTTTTTTTTTTTTTTCCAGCATAAAAGCTCCATAACTGAAAGGGTCAAGAAGAAAGTCTTAGGATTGGCACCTTGAGAGGCCAGAAGGGGTCACTGGTGAGGTGCAGCCTCAGTTGCAGTGAAGACCCCAGGACTGAAAGGGTCATGGAAAGAAGCTGAGGCTTGGCATTATGGGAAGCCAGAAAAGGCCACTAGTGATGATTCAGCCTCAGTTCTTCAACTGAGAGAACTCAGTATACTGAACGTGCCAGGACCATGGGATGACCACCAAAGACAGTGGCTGTATAGTGGAGCCAGGCTGTGCCTAACAAGACAAGCTGTGTTGTCCTGAGGACATCAGAATAAGAAAGTGGAGGTGCCCAAGCCTTTAGGAGCCAGATTGAGAATCCCAGGCAGACACTGAGCTACACTGCTGGACTTTGGTTTTCCTTAATTGTGTTTGTAATTAGGTTCTTCCCTCTTGAAATAAGGAAGTTTTTATTTTACAGGAGCCCACAGTAGACTCTGAATTTTTACAGACATTGGACTTTTAAGGTACTGAAAATTTTTTTAAGTTGAACTGTTTTTTATTATACCAACATGAGATCTTGACAATGAAACTAGAAAGGTTATGCTTTAATAATGATGTATTGGGGCTGGAGAGATGGCCTAGCAGGACCCGGGTTCGATCCCCAGCACCCACATGGTAGCTGAGAACTGTCTTTAACTCCAGTTCCAGGGGAATCGACATTGCACTACACGGGTGCGCAGACCTACATGCAGACAGTACATTCATACACATAAAAATAAAATTAAAAAAAATGATGTATTTGTGTCAAACTAACAAGAGGTCTGTTAATTTTTGTCAACTTGATACAACTGGACACACATAGAAAGGAGGAGCCTCAATTGAGGAGTTTCATCCATCAGACTGGTCTGTGGCAGCATTTTCTTGATCGCTGGTTGATGTAGGAGGGCCCATCATACTGTGCAAAGTGCCATCCCTGGGCAGGGCAGCCTGGGGTGTATAAGAATAGTACCTGAGCAAGCCAGGGGGAAGGCAGGCAGTAAGCAGCATTCCTCTGTGGTCTCTGCTTCCCTCCAAGATAAAACAGACCCATTATTACTCCCCAGGTTACTTTGGTCTGGGTGACTTATCACAGCAACAGAAAATTAACTAATACAAACACTATGCCTAGCTTTTTTTTTTTAAGATGTGGATTATGGGGATCAGGCAAGGCAAGCCCTTTACCACCTGAGCCATCTTCTCAGCCCCTGCATTTGTTTTGAAACAAGGTCTCATGTAGCTCTAAGTTGGCTTTGAACTCATCTTCCTGCTTCAGTCTCTCACTATGCCTGGCTACAATCTTCACCACATAGATTGTACACATTCTGGCACACTTACACATGATATCAATCATACACAGATAACTGCATTTTTGTTTTTGTACTTTCTTGCTGATAATGCACCAAAAATACCATTAGATTTTACCTGCTGATCTAGTATACTGCAACCTTATTGAAATACTTTATTCTAGGAGTTTTGTTGCAGATCACTTGAAGCTTTATGGATATGTAATTGCATCATCTATAAAAATTACTTCATTTCTAACCTGCACACTGCAGGGCAAGGGAGGCACGCAGAGAAAGAAAAGGCACAGAGGAAGAAATAATGTTTTCTTGCTCATAATAGTACTGTTCCCTAGCAGTGGGAGCATCTCTCTCATTTAAGAGATTTTCCAATATTAAGTATGATGCTAGATGCTATGGTCCATGAGTGAAGCCTTGTTCTGCAGATTGGCGCTCCTTTGAAGGGGTGGTAACTCTGTAAGGCAACTGGGTGGAAGGTCTTTAGTCACAGTGACATACCTTGAAAGGGTCTGTGGGAACTAGCCTGTTCTTTCTGTTCTGGTTTGAAATTTTACCATTTTGCTCCTACATATTCCCTACCATGATGTGTCATCACCTCCCAGACGAACAAAAACTAAGCCAAAAAGTAAAGGAATTTAGTATACGTGTTTAAACATGAACAGGTATTAAATTCTTTCAAATCCTTTGTTTGAATTACTTATGTGTGGTAATTTTCAAATGTTTTCATGGCTGGCCTAGAACTCATAAAGATCCACCTGCCTCTGCCCCCTGAGTGCTGGGATCCTAAAGGCATGCACCACTACAACTGACATGCAGAATATTTTTAAAATGTATTTGATTACAATTTAAAGGAACTAAGCTTAAATTTCCTTCCCAAATACGTAGCATACAGTCAATGAGAAACAGTTTGGGTAAATTTAATGAAAGCTTATGCCTTGGCTCCTGTTTATGGGTATGTATAATACAACTTAATCATCTATAGGTCAAAACATAAAAACCTAAAAAAAAAAAAAGAGGGAGGTGGAAATGGAAAACTCTGTATTCCAATCCTATTGATAAATTTTCAATTTTTGAGATCTTGAAACAATGGGAGGAGAATTTTATGTTCCCACAAGTAAAAATCACAAATCTAAATGCCTGAAAACATACAACTTATGGCAGTGCAGGATGGACTGGGAAATGCCAGCAGAGAGGCTGACCCATCTGAACATTAAAGAAAGAGGAACCTTAGACTGCCTGAGTCACAGACACTGAGCATCTCTCTGAATATTATTGGGGTTAACTGTTTATAATGGGCCCTAATGAAGTTTACCTTCCAGATACTGAGAAACCTTCCTACCTCTCCCCTTTATAGGAAAAAGAAAAACATGATGGTAATGAAATCATTCCCTAACTGTAAATTAGAGCCAATTGTTACAGTGGTAATTTCCTATAAAACAGGTATAACTACCCTTTTTTAATTGACTGATAGGCATAGGAACTGTGAAAGGATAATTCTCTATCTAGAGCCAAATTCAATAGTAAAGTGTTTATAAGCTGTGTAATTAAGCAAAATATATTACTACAGGAAAGCTCTGACATCAGCAATGAATTATTCTGCCTAGGAGATGTTGGCTAGGGGATTCAAAACCCGCCCCCCCAAATTATAAAGGCCTTTTGCCTATAAGTGGGATATATGCAAGGAGAAAGGCAGTAAGTCCCTGTCATCGAAGACCTGGTGTGAGCATGAAAAAATGTTATGAGATGTCACTTGCTAGCATACAACTGGCCTCTGAAATGCCAGAGAGCGTTACCAAAGCCACTAAAGCAATACAGCAAAATATTGATCTCCCTGAGACAAGCAAGACTCCTCCGTCAGTATCAGCTACACCTCAACAGCCTGGAGATACTGTGCAACAGTGGCAGCCAAGTGTCTATATATATCCCAAACCTAATTGGCTATTAGCTCTCTCCTTGGAGGAATAACTCACAGTGGATGCCACAAGCTTATGTCCTCTAGTGGTTAGGAGATGTTATAAGCCACAATAAGAACTTGTCACCCTTTATAGAGAAACCACAGTTTGTGGATTAGCATACCATCCAAGCATCTGTGTCTATGCTCACAGCTTAGCTTGCCATAATAATTAGTACTGCTTAAATGCCTGAACATCCAATTGCTTGTGCTTTGTTAGTATGACTAAAAAGGTATCACTGAAAAGTTGTCAACCCATGAAGGGAAAGAGTCCAAACCCATTCGGACTAGAGTCCAAAATGACAACTCCAAAGAAAGTAGACTGTTTTCTTCTCACCCACTCGTGCCCCTTTCCCAAAGCCCAAGGAACAAATTACGGAAGAGGAGGCATGGTAAAATGTAAGGGTTGCGGAGAGATAGGGGGGAATCATGAGACTACAGGAATATAGTCTGGACTCCTAATTGATCAACATGCCTGTGCATACAAGCTTCTCCAACTGGACTATGGGAACCTCGGGTTGTTCAAAATTTGCACAAAGATACTTGCAAAATGCACCAATTACCTAATTGTATGGCAAACTGAGTAACATCAATGTTATCTGCAAACAACTCTGTTATTATATTGTAGAATCCCTTAAAAATAAAAAAATTAAGAAAATAAAAAATAAAAATAAAATGTATTTGATTACATTAACTTAATTTTTTTTTTTTGTCTTTTCGAGACACGGTCTCCCTATAGCCCCAGCTGACCTGGAACTCACTCTGTAGACCAGGCTGGCCTTGAACTCACAAAGATCCGCCTGCCTCTGCCTCCCCAGTGCTAGGATTAAAGGCATGCACCACCATGCCCAGCTTTGATTACATTAATTTATATGTGTGTGAGCATATATGTGCTATGGCACAGAGAGGTTAGAGTACAGCTTTTGAGACTCAGGTCTCTCCTACCATATCGGTTTCAGGAATTGAGCTAAGGTCATCTGGCTCATCAGCAGAGGCAAGTGGATTTCTTTGAGTTCAAGGCCAGCCTGGTCTACAGAGTGAGTTCCAGGCCAGCTGGGGATATAGGGAGAGGAGACCCTGTGTCAACTTGACACACCTGGGTTGAGGGAGCCTCAATTGGGGAATTGGCTCCATTGGATTGGCCTATGGCCACATCTGTGGAGTATTGTCATGATGGTTGAGCAGTGTGGGAGGACCCAGCCCACAATGAGTGGTGCCACCCTGGGCAGGTTATTGTGTACTGTATAAGAAAGCAGGCTGGGCATGAACCAGGGGAGCAAGCCAGAGAACAGCATTCCTCCATGACTTGTGCTTCAGCTCCTGCCTCCGGGTTCCTGCCCTGAGTTCCTGCCTTGGGCTCCCTGAGTGATGAACTGTGACCCAGGAGATGTAAGCTGAATAAACCCTTTCCTCCCCAAGTTGGTGTCGCTCAGAGTGTTTTGTCACAGCAATGGAAGACAAACTAGAACACCCTGTCTCAAAAACAAAAAAATGTCAAAGTGGGCCAGGCATGGTGGTGCACGCCTTTGATCCCAGCACTCGAGAGGCTGAGGCAGGCGAATCTCTGAGTTCAAGGCCAGCCTGGTCTACTGAGTAAGTTCCAGGCCAGTTGGGGCTACAGGGAGAACATGTCTCAAAAACACAATAAATAAATAAATAAATAAATAAATAAATAAATAAATAAATAAATGTAATAATAGTAAGCAATGTCAAAGTGACAGTGAAGTTACACAAATGTGAGTATACAGATAATTGGATCTGAATTAGTTGACTGTTTCAAGGGCACATGAAATAAGATTAGTACATAAGCACAAAGTATCCTGTTACATATTTTTTCTGTTTTTGTTTTTGAGACAGGGTCTAAGACATCCCCCAACCTCTGCCTCCCTAGTGCTAAGATTACAGGAAAGCAGCATCACACCTGGCCTGTTATGTCCTTTTAACGTTTGATAGTTTCTATAATCAAGATATAAAAAATAAAATTTGGGGGCTGGAGAGATGGCTCAGTGGTTAAGAACACCAACTGCTCTTGCAGAGGACCCGAGTTCGATTCCCAGTACCCACATGGCGGCTAAGAACTGTCTTTAACTCCAGTTCCAGAGGAATCCAACGCCCTCCTCTGACCTCCTCGGCATTGCACTACATGGATGCACCAACCTACGTGCAGACAGTATACTCATACACATAAAATAATAAAAAATAAAATAAAATTTGATGGGCTGAGGAGATGGTTCAGCAGTTAAGAGCACTGGCTACTCCTACAGAGAACCAGGGTTCAGTTCCCAGCGACCAGTTGGCAGCTAACAACTGTCCTTAACCCCAGCTTCTTCCTAACTCCAATTCCACAGGAATCACCCTCTTCTAACTTCCATGGGCACTGCACAACACGGGTGTACATACACACATGCAGGCAATATACTTACTTATACACAAAAAAATAAAAATAAGTAAAATTTCTTTACAGGGCATGATAGAGCCCAGATTGGCCTTAAACTTGAAATGTAGTTGAGGATGACCTTGACCTTCTGATTCCTACCAACACTTCTAAAGCCCTGGGATTATGGGCAAGAATTACCACATTAGGTTTACGTGATGCTGGGAATTGAACCCAAGGGTTCATGCATGGTAGGCAAGGACTCTACCAACTGAGCTATACCTTCAGCTCCTCATTAAGTTTTTAAAAGACTAACTACAAAGAAGCAATCTTAGAAAAGCAAGTTTCCACACCATTCTGTAATGAATAGTACAATCTAAAAATCTTACAGAGGGCCAGCAAGAAGGAATAGCAGGTAAAGGTATCTGCTGCCAAGTCGATGAAGTGAGTTACATTCCCAGGATCCACATGTAAGCCATACATGGCACACATGTATAAACATAAGTGTGCATACACTAATGTTAATTACAAAACACTTTTAGGGACTAGAGAGATGGCTTAGCAGTGGTTCTTTTTTTTTTTTAATTTTATTTATTCTTTATGTGTATGAATGTACTGTCTGCATGCAGGTCTGTGCACCCGTGTTGTGCAACGCCGCGGAGGTCAGAAGAACGCGTCGGATTCCCCTGGAACTGGAGTTACAGACGGCTCTCAGCCACCATGTGGGTGCTGGGGATCGAACCCAGGTCCTCTGCAAGAGTAGTAGGCGCTCCCAACCGCTAGGCCATCTCTCCAGCCCAGCAGTGGTTGTTCTTACAGAAGACCCAGGTTCAGTTCCCATTAACCAGAAGTCAACTAAGACTGTCTGTAACTCCAGTTCCAGAGGAACCAATGCCGTCTTCTGCCTCTTCAGGTTACTACGTGACAAGGGAACACATACAAAAACTGCATAAAAATTAATCGATTAAAAACAAACAAACAGCCCGGTGTGGTGGTGCACACCTTTAATCCTAGCACTTGGAAGGCAGAGGCAGGCGGATCTTTGTGAGTTCAACGCCACCCTGGTCTACAGAGTGAGTTCCAGGCCAGCTGGGACTACAGGGAGACCCTGTCTAAAAAACAAACAGACAAACAACAAAAAACCCCACTTTAACTGGGCATGGTGGCACATGATTTTAATCCCAGCACTTGGGAGGCAGAGGCAAGCAGATCTCTGTGAGTTCAAGGCCAGCCTGGACTACATATTGAGTCCTGGGACAGCTGGGGCTACAAGGAGACCTGTCTCAAAAAAATTAAAAAATTTTAAAAAAGCAAGTAAAAATAAAGGTCAGGTTGAATGCCATCTATTTTTGCTTTGGTGTCTAGAAGATAAAACAATAGAAACTTTAGCAGGGCAGGATGGCACACGCCTTTAATCCTAGCACTTGGGAGACCCTGTCTCAAAAGACCAAAAAAAAAAAAAAAAAGCAAGCTTCAATCTAAATTCTATTCCTCAACCAGTAAGAAGAAATAGTTATGAAAATTATTCTAAGCCGGGCATGGTTGTGCACATCTTTAATCCTAGCACTTGGGAGGCAGAGGCAGGCGGATCTTTGTGAGTTCAAGGCCAGCCTGGTCTACAGAGTGAGTTCCAGGACAGCTGGGGCTATAGGGAGACCCTGTCTCAAAAAGACAAAAAAGAAAATGATTCTATACCTAGCATGATTAAAGGAAGGATATAGGTATTTTAAGATTTTCTGTAAACATCAATTGGAACAATTAGATTATATGCATAATGAATGCTTATTTAAAAAACTAAAAAATATTCTGCATTTTGAATCCCACAGCAGACATTATTAAGTTTTTTTGGTCCTTTTGAGACAGGGTCTCCCTGCAGCCCCAGCTGTCCTGGAACTCTCTGTGTAGATCAGGCTGGCCTTGAACTCAGAGATCCACCTGTCTCTGCCTCTTGAATGCAGGGATTAAAGGTGTGTGCCACAACTCCCATCCTCACCAAAATTATTTGGAATGCATAATTGTCGTTATCAGTCACTAGGATGAAACAACCCTTCCCATGCATCCCAAGACTTTCATGCTTTAGCAGTTCTTTTTATTCTAATTTAGAATCCAGATTCCCACCTTTAATTAAAAGGAAATAAGGTTTTGCTACTAGGTACTAAGATTAAATCCCTAAACAAAATTAATGAAGCTTAAAATTTCCGTAGTCTCTTGTTACCTCATTTACTGATGATTTTAAATCCAAAAGATGTGACATTCACAAGCCAAGTCTCTCCCCTGACCTTCATCGTCTGGCATGTATTTTGTAGTGCTGCTTGGGCTGCATCGGAACTGACTAAGGAATTCGTTTGGTTGGCAGTAACAAATTTTCACTTTTTTTTTGGCTGTGTAGTACAACTTATTTGTGCTGTGACAGAAATAAGGTATCTAAAAAGGTTCAGGTTTTCTGGGTTGTTCTTTTCATCATTCATTTTGTTACTAATTATGTGCTAATCTTGGAAAAACTGGGAAGATATTAAACAATTCAAAACCAGCAGACATGCCTGAAGTATGAACTAGTCTGTATTCTACTAAGATGACTTGTCCAGCACCTATTAAGAAGACATTCAATAATTTTTTTGGTGCCTTTACAATTTCCTACACATAACTCAAATGGTTTAAAAAGCATCTTCAGCTGGGTGTGGTGGCGCACGCCTTTAATCCTAGCACTTGGGAGGCAGAGGCAGGCGGTTCTTTGTGAGTTCAAGGCCAGCCTGGTCTACAGAGTGAGTTCCAGGACAGCTGCAACTACAAGGAGACCCTGTCTCAAAAAGACCAATAAACAAACAAACAAACAAACAAACAAACAAATAAATAAATAAATACATAAATAAATGAATGAATAAATTAAAAAAAAAATCATCTTCGGTAGTTCATGAAAAACAAAGGCTAGGGATTGGAGAGATGGCCTGGCGGTTAAGAGCACTGACCGCTCTTACAGAGGACCCGGGTTCAATCCCCAGCACCCACATGGCGGCCAAGAGCCGTCCGGGACTCCAATTCCAGGAGAACTCCAGCTCCAGGGGAATCCGACACCCTCTTCTGACCTCCGCGGCATTGCATAACACGGGTGCACAGACTTGCATGCAGACAAGTACATTCATACACATACAGAAATAAAAAAAAAAAAAAAAGAAAGAAAAACAAAGGCTACTCTCTAGATTTAATACCCCTTGAGTTAATGCTAGGTACTACTTTGAGCCAGTCCTGGCAGAAAAAGGCTTTACAGAAACCAAAACAATTGCTTTCCTAACACTTTTAAAAATTAATCAACGTTTTACTCAAACTTATCTGGGTCAAACATAATGCACGCCTTTAATCCTAGGCACTTGAGAGGCAGAGGCAGGCAGATCTTTGTGAGTTCAAGGCCAGCTTGGTCTACAGAGTGAGTTCCAGGACAGCTGGGGCTACAGGTAGACCCTGTCTCAAAAAGACAAAAAAAAAACAAAACAAAACCATAAGGTGATCTAATTTATGCAGGAAAATGGAGCACAAAATTTTTTTATCTATATACATGGATGACTAAGAAAAAGTAAAATATGTCATATTATGACTTATAGTATATGGAAGAACTGCTAAACCCTAAATCACAGGATTGTAGAGAAGTATTTTGTCTGCAATTGGAGCCAAGCCAGTCTTTAATAAGTCAACCACAAACAACACCATATTTAAATATACAGTAGGAACATTTATTTTAACACTTCTAAAAGATATTTTTCCATGCCTGATGATTTGATATAAAAATCAAACCCATCATACTTTCCCATCAGTTTCTCTACATCAAAGGCAATCAGAAATTTGTACAACATATTTGTTTCTGAAACAAAAATTACAAATTAAGTGATAACAAAAATACACAAATCAACTGGAGCCTACATGAATTTCTAATGAATTCTTTTCTTTCCCCAATCACCTAGAGCTTCTTTCTTCAGTCTCATTCTGCTCCTTTTCCTTTCTTTGCTTGGCCATGAACTTCTGTCAAAAGCAATTTGAAAAATGAAATATTTGTTAGATACTGTTCTATTTGTGAAAGTATAAATGTATTTCATTATATTTATAATTTGTATTTATTTCTTCTTTTCATTAATCAGTCATCCAACATTTTATGATATGCTAAGTATTATGCTTGGGCAACAAGACAGATAAAGTACTTCAGACCAGGTATTTGTAATCTAATGAAGAACAATAAAGAACAAAAATAAATGAGATCATTTTAGGTGATAGTAAGCATTCTAAAATTTCAACAGGGTCTCAAGTGCAATTTGGTCTTAAAGAGTATTTTACTGGCACGTGCCTGTTCTTGGGTTAAATTTCTAGCAACACAAAACAAGTAAATATAAAAATAACAATAGAGGAACTATGACTAGGATGACCTTTTTGTGAATGAAGGATAGAATTTCTACTTTAGCTTTCTTAAGCAAAGGCCTCTTAGCACCTAATGTTTAAGTTGAGAACAAAAGATGAGGAAGACCTGGTTTCCCAAATGGGAGGGACACAGGAATAGAAAGCAGTACAATGGCACAATGGCAGCCAGAGAGCTCTCAGGTATGTAAGGATGGAACTGGCAGCTAGAAAAGCTGAAATACAGCAGTTCAATGATGCAGAAAAGAAGATCATATAGGGTCTTAGAGAACCACTTTAAGTTTGTGTATCATTTCAAGTGCCATATAAAGCTACTGCATGATTTTAAATAGTAGGATAGAGGTTAAAAGCACAAGAAACTTAATAAAATGTATAATGATTGGACCTAGGATTCAACAAAGTTGGGTTCAAATCTTAGTTCCTAGGTCAGCCACCAGTAGCTTAGACATTTTAATTAATTAATTAAAAATATGTGTATAGGTGTTTGCCCTGCATGTATGTAAATGTACCATATGTGTACAATGTCCATGGAGGCCAGAAGAGAGCATCAACCCCAGTCCTCTGCAAGGGCAGCCATTGCTCTTAACTTCTCCCACTGTGTAAGAGTTCCACAAGCATGGACTACTGTTCTAGGAAAAAGAGCAAGGTCTGGAAATTACAGCAGAGATGAAGAAAAATAGCATTTGGGACTTTAAAAGGAATGAACTGGTACAAATGTATAAAAGTTCTTAGAAGCCAGGCGTGGTGGCACATGCCTATGATCCCAGCACTTGGGAGGCAGAGGCAGGCGGATCTCCGGTGAGTTCAAAGCCATCCTGGTCTACATATCGAGTTCCAGGACAGCTGGTGCTACAGGGAGACCCTGTTTCACAAAGACCAAAAAAAAAAAGTTCTTAAAAAAGAAACACACTTTTGGGTAGATTGCTATTTTAAATTAAAAGACAGTAACAGCACTTGAAGATTTTTATGAGTTACCTCTGTATTCTGCTTATGACGTGTGCTCTTGCAGTGATTTATCATTGCTTTTTCACCTGAGTAGAAGAGGGAGCAAATTGGACAGAAGAAGCCAGCCTTTGGTACAAGAAATTCTAAATCTAGAAGATACAAGAGAGAAATGGAAGAAAATAACATATCAAGAGAGTGCCAAAGACTTTATACACTTCTGAAAGATACAGTACGCACACACAATGTGTATTTACACACAAGCACTAGACACACTGCAGTGTACTTAGGATCAAGAGCAGTAACTTCAATCACAAAACATGTTTTGGTTTTGTCTTTTTAAGGGTCCTTAGGATTGAAACTAGGGATGCTAGTCAAGCCTCTACTTTTTTTTTTTAATTTTATTTATTTACGTATGTGTATGAATGTACTGTCTGCATGCAGGTCTGTGCACCCGTGTCGTGCAATGCCGCGGAGGTCAGAAGAGGGTCTCGGATTCCCCTGGAACTGGAGTTCTCCTGGAATTAGAGTTTCAGACGGTTCTCGGCCACCATGTGGGTGCTGGGGATCAAACCCGGGTACTCTGTAAGAGTGGTCGGCGCTCTTAACCACTAGGCCATCTCTCCAGCCCAAGCCTCTACTTCTTAGCTACAATATTAAACATGTATCTTTATTTAACAAATTATATAACATTTTTTTTGTTGTTGTTGAGAAATTATATAACATTCTAGAGCCTCTAGGGAAGCTAGAATGCCATTGTACTGCAAGTTGGACAGATATTCCTGGAGAATTTCCAGATAAGGAGGAACAGTTCACTACTCCTTAACAGTAGCAACTCTACCAGGCTTGGTGGTATGCGCCTTTAATCCCAGCACTGGGAAAGCAGAGGTAGGAGGATCTTTTTTTGGTTTAAAACCAGCTTGGTCTACATAGTGAGTTCCAGGCCAGCCAGGGCTACACAGCGTGACCCTGTCACTAAACTAAACTAAAATAATAAAAATAGGGGCTGGAGAGCACTAGCACTGGCTGCTCTTCCAGAGGACCCAGGTTCAATTCTTCGCACCCACATGGCAGCTAACAACCATCTGTAACACCAGTTCCAGGGAATCTGACACCCTTTTCTGGCCTCTGCAGGCATTACGTGACACAGGCACACTTACATACATGGAGGCAAAACACTTATACACATAAGGGAAGAAAGGAGCTGTACCCCAGATGTCAAGAATAAAACTATCCTTGCCAGGTTCAGGGGAAAAAAAAAGCCTAATTAATACAACTGTATTCAGAAATACCAAGCAAGGTTATGTAATCATTCACATAGACAACAAAACACAAACATGCTCAATTTTTATTTCATAGGATTAAGAAAAAAATGTCAGTTTTACAATACCCTCAGACATATCAGGTGCCACTGATTTGCCTAAAGAAGAGTCTTCAGTCTTCTTGCGTTTTTCATCAGGTTCTGAATCCTTTAATTCAGCTTCTTCATCAACTAAAGTCATTAAAAATTTCGAGGAAAAAAATGGAGTTACTTAATATAGATTTGCGAAGTAATAAAGGATGCTATTGACTTTTCCAAAACTAACTTAAAATAGGAACTACCCTTGGTTAATGCTTCTTTGATATAAGAAACAAATGGGCAAACATGTTCAGATTTATTAAATGACTAAGGGGTACAGAGCTAAAGCCAGAATAAAATTTGATTACTGTAAAGCTTCTGAAACAATCTGAAGGGTGACAAAAGTCCTTTAATTAATATAGAAGACAAAAGACTTCACAGTGCTATTTTTCTATACACATCAGTTACTGCAGTCACATTTACCCCCTTCTTCCCCACATCCATATGGCTCTTTTGCTTTCCTGTCATATTTATTTAAGTCTAAAATTCACATTAAAGAAAATATCCTATTTTTCTCTAGCTCCACTACACTCTTATTTGTCTCATCTTCCCTCTCTTTATCACTCCCACCCCAATCCTCCTAAGAAGTCAAGCTCTGTACATTATTGGCAAGAGTTAATTTGTATAGCCAGGCGTGGAAGTGAGAAAAAAGAGATCGTTGAAAAGGGATATCAACAGAAAATAATTCTGTCCTAATCCCTTTGTACTTAGAAAATGAAATCTACAGATTCCTAGCTTACTCTTTATTGGGCACCAAATCTTAGTTTATATAAGGAGAGGGGCCTTTTTCTATTTTCCTTTAAAAATTTTTTTTTTTTTTTGGTGTGTGTGTATATGTGTGTGTGTGCTCATGCTTTGCCTGTATGTATATGTTGTACGATGACCACAGAGGTCAGAGGAGTACATCAGATTCCCTGAGATTGGGGTTACAGATGGTTGTTAGCCAACATTTGAGTGCTAGGAACTAAACCCAGGTCTTCTGCAAGAGCATCCAGTGCTCTCTGGTTATTAAACAGGAAAATATAAAGGATTCTATGAGATTGTGGAACAGCAAGGGAGCACAGGGACCAAATTCAAAGAACTTCTTGGACTGAATCAAAGTTGATAGTTTTTCCTTAGAGTAGACAACAAGAATAATGCTTCAAAGAGTATGGCAAAGAGCAAGTCAGTCAGGAGTTGATATTTTCCTTTACTTCTCCAAATCAATAAACTCCTTGAGATCAGGAATTATGCATTATATCCATCCATTTTAGTATTTTACTATAGACAATATGAAAGATGAAAAATATAGTGACAAGTATCTACTGAGTGACTAGATCTTTATTGACTGCAACTTAAATTTTACAATGCCATTCAGATATCTTCATTTATTGGCTGGATGCTCAGAAGTAACCACAAATTAACAGTAGTAGTTAGTAAACAATTGTTCCCTGATACCACAACATAGTCCTACTACTGTCTTCTGGGTCATTTTCACAAATATTCCTCATTCTACTATCAATGTTGCAAAATATTTCTAAATTATGAAGATAAGAATCTTACCTGGATCTTATAAGCCTGCCTGCTGCCCTTCTTTTCTCAGATGAAACCTCTGCCATGACCACACACACTATGTGACTCTTTCCCCATCCCAACAATCCACTTTACCTCCTTCACTCATTTGGAAGGCCTCTTCACCTTTTGCTGGTTCTGCCATTACAGCTTTTTGTGAGGGTGTTGCTTTGGCAATTCTAACTCTCTTCATTGATGTTTTAGCTTTAAAAAGAAAGTCTAATTTATTGCTCCATTAATAATATAAGCTCTAAATTTAACATAATAAGTTAAGTTATAAGTTCAATGTCTTATTTTGTTGTAAAAAATACACAAACTTGGGGAGGATGCTTTTTTTGTTTGGTTTGAAATAGGTCTTTGCTCTGTAACTGAAGGTAACCTTGAATAAACTTACTGTCTCCATGTCCTGAACACTGGGATTAAAGATATGAGCCACCACACTTCACAAATAAACCTATTCCTAAGCAGAAATCTATTTTAAAAGGTAGTTTAGTTAAAATATCCTTTTAGGTTCCCATTTATTATGTTCCAAACAATTATTCTTTCAGATATTTTTTCAAGCTGGCTAGATACATTTCCCTGGATTGTTTCCAATTTAGTGAGATGCCCCAATTATTTTATTCGTAGTTTGGATAAAATTTTCAAGGTTTTCATTTATTTATTTGATTTTTTGAAACTAAGTCTCCCTCTAGTCCCAACTGGCACAGAAGTCGCTATACAGACCAAGCTAGCATCAATCTCACGGAGATCCTCCTATCTACACTTCCAAACCCATCCCCCAAACCCAATGCTGATATTAAAAGTATAAATAACCATATCTGGCTTGGAAATGATCTTCTCTCTTATGTACAGGTTACGCTGCTCTATTATTCTACCATCAAATATTGCATAATGCTGGGTATGGTGATTCTCATTTGTGACCTCAGCACTTAGGAAGCAAAGGCAACATGATCAATACAAGCTCAAGGCTAGCCTGGACTACACTGTGTTAGGCTAACATGAGCTACAGAATAAGACCTTGTTTCAAAAGATCAACATTAAAGTAAAACTGCACCTTGATGTCTTGTTCTACCTGTTTGATTTGTTCTAAACATAAGTTTAAGCAAAAACTGGCAGGCAGTGTTGCACCAACAACTTCTTACTCTTTAAAAGCTGTGTTTTCCCAATATGTATATAACCATTTTCATTCAGGCTCTACTTTGGCTACTTTAGTTTGTTTCCTGGTTTTGTCATCCTACTTCCAATTGTAATAACTTGGAACAACCTCTGTTCTGTAACTAAGAAAACTTGTACAGGTTTCTGTAGAAAACTACTGGTTATAATTATTTGCTGGCTTATAAAATATCAATAGACTGAAATTACTGATAATGCTAATGTGTTCAAATCAACTTTAAATGTAATTCCCTCACAAAACAAACAAACACACGACAACAACAACAACAAAACCCCAACAACTACCACTTCACATATCTACCTGCCAAGTGTCTTTCAATCATGGGTTTCAGATCATCTTGTGTAACAACAGTCTCATTTCCTGGACCAACTTGAGAGAAAGATTCAAGTTTTGTCTTCTTTGGGTCTACAGCTCTTCTCTTTCTATCCCCTTTTTTATCTATACAACGATCAATTTTGCTTTGTGCTAACTCAACTTTAGAATCATTGTCTCCTTCTTCTTCTTCTCCAACTTCATCCACAGTAACAAAATTAAGCTCTTCTTTAAGGTTGTTAAAATCTGCCAGAGAGTCTTCATCCTCTTCAGTTACTTCATCCAAAGTCACTAAATGCAAATCACTACTGTCATCTTGTATTTCATCCACCGTAACTAAAGTAGAAGGGTCTTCAGGCATTTGAGAAGAAATGAACCCAATGGAGTCCCTTACAGTAGTTCCTTTGTCTCTTTTAGCATTCAAAGTAGAAAAAGTTATGTCAGCTGACTCATTCAAAGGTAATTCTTCCACTTCTCCAATTTCATCCACAGTTACCAAGCGTTCCTGTTTAAGAAGATCTTGTTCTTCAGCCATCGACAGAACAGTAACATCTTTAGGTTCATTGTGGGAAATGCAATCATCCTGATCAATTAATTCATCTAAGGTAAGAAGGGAATTTGAATTTTTTACTATTTCTTCCACATTGAGGTCTTCTTCATCAATTACTTCATCCACAGTGACTAGAGCTTGTGTGGCTGCATCATCTTCTTCCCCGATCTCATCCAATGTTACAAAAGATAATTCTCCCTCAACATTGTGAGGAACAGAAATTTTCCCCTTTTTCTTTTTTAAGTTAAGTTCAGAAGAAGGAGAAGTTTTGAGAGCCTCTTTCCTTTTTCCTTTTAATGGATTCTGCTTGGCTTGAGAAGGATTCACTTCTTCTATGACTTCATCCACAGTAACAAACTCATCCAAATTAAATGTAAATAATGGTTCCTGTTAAAAGAGTTAAGAATCAGTACTGTGACTACTACTGACTATTGGCTATGTCTCTGTCACAATAAATAAAAATGCAGATTTGTAAAAATTTCACTGCAAAGCAGTTTCCTAAGACTAAAATAAAACTGATGCTAAACTTTAAAAGTGATATAAATAAGTAAGTGATGGGGCTGGTGAGATGGCTCAGTGGATAAAGGCACTTGCCTCCAAGCCTGACAACGTGAATTTGATTCCCAGGACGTACATGGTAGAAGGAGAAAACTGACTCCCACAAATTGTCCTCTAACTTCCATGTGGGCATGTGCCTGTGCACACGTACAATCAATCAATCAATCAATCAATCAATAAATGTAATTTAGAAGTTAAAATAGGTGATAATTTAACTACATGCCAAAGGTAATCCTAATAATCCAAATTCCATTTTTACATAATTTAATAAGATTACAACTATTTTGTAGGAAACATTTTGAAGCACAAAAATACTATATATAAAACACTTGTGGAAATAATTCAAAGACTGTATTCTGTATGATAATTATATAGCAAGTACTCTAAAAGACTAGACTTCTAAAAGCACCTAAAATAAGTAGAAAGTAAACAGTTAACTATATTGATGAGCTTGTATAATATATATTTTAACTTATATGAGACTTAGGTAAGTTTAAAATTTATAGGACTTCCCAGGACCACCTGAGGCACAGGTAGGAGCTGGGCAGATTATTGGATAATCTATCTCTGGGTTGTTGGATAGTTGTTTCATTGGTTTGTTGGATAATTAAAATCACTGTCTTGTGTAGCTGTAGGGGGTTGAGTCACCCTGCTAGCTAGTATTAAAGGTGTGCCTGACGCTGATGCCACTGTGAGACTTGAGTGCACAGAGCTTAGATCAGGGACTTCCCAGGACCACCTGAAGCACACAGAGTACTGGGGCCCAGGCCAAGGCAGGCATTCCCCCACACCTCCAACCTGGAATTGCTGAGGAAGTCTCCAAGTGGACATTTTGGAGAACCTTCACAACAGAAAGGGAAGAATGAGTTAGACTTCTAATATATAAACAAAATTGAAAGCCTGAAACCTAGACAAGTCAACATTCCAAAAATAAGGAGGGGGAAAAAAAAGGCATCTGAAGAAGGCAAGCAAAGCAAGCCTTCAACACAGTGAACAAGCATTTGTGATTCACATCGGAATACAGGCAAAAAAGGAAACCCACATGCCAGGGACACGACGAAAGGACAACATAGGAAAGGTGCAGGATAATTCCACACCAAGCTCTACCAACACTGTGGGAGATTCCTACAGTGGAATACCCCTGGGGGTGACCGAGGACACAGATCTTAGAGGAACAATTGCAGAAATACTCAGAAAAATAAAAGAATATAAAAAACAAGTCAGAGAACTAAGGAGAGAGAATGAAAAACTCAAGAAGTGAGTTTTTAGAGTGAGAGAATAACAAACTACAGAAAGAACTAGAGGGAGAAAACGATAAACTCTGGAAGGAAGTGGAAACAATGAAAAAGGAAACCAACCAGCTAAGCAAGGAGCTACAGGAAGAGATTGAGAAATTCCAAAAGGAAGTGGAAATACTAAAGAAATCACAGGATGAAATGAAAAAGGAAATAGAACACTCATCCAATCAAGAGGAAAGGAATGGAAAAAGTCTCAGAAATAGAAAACGGAGGAAGCAGAACAAAGAATATCAGACCTGGAAGATAACACAGAACAACTAAAAAGCTCAAGTAAAGATTATGAAAAATTTAAAAATACACAAAAGTATATATGGAAAACAAAGACCCCAAATAGCCAAAGCAACCCTGAGCGAAAAGAGCAATACAGGGAGATCTCTATACCAGATTTCAAACTATATTACAGGGCTATAGTCATAAAAACAGCTTGGTACTGGCACAAAAACAGACCTGTTGACCAATGGAACAAAACTGAAGATCCAAACTTGAGCACATACAATTTCAGCCATTCATATTTGACAAGGGGGCCAGGAAGACACAATGGAGGAAAAGACAGTACCTTCAGCAAGTGGTATTGGCAAAACTGTCTCACCACTTGTAGAAGAAAAGTTAAATCTCTACCTCTAACCCTTTACAAAAGTCAACTCCAGATTGATCAAAGACCTCAACATGAAATCCAAAACTCTGAAGGTGACAGAAGAAAAAGTTGGCAGCAGACTACAAGACATATGCATAGGAAAAGACTTCCTAAATCAGACGGCAGCTGTGCAAGAAATGAGATTGACAATTGACAAATGGGACCTCATTAACTCAAAAGCTTCTGTACATCCAAAGAAATAATCAAGGAAGTGAAGAAAAAACCCAGAGAGGAAACTTTCAACACAGATACATCTGACAAAGCCTGATTTCAAGAATATACAAACTACTCAAAAAACAAAGGAGAAAAAAAAAAAATGACCCACTCAATAGATGGAGCAAAGAGCTGAACAGAGTCTTCACAAGTGAGGAATTAGACATGGCTGAGAAACATCTTAAAATTAATTAAGGAAATGCAAATGAAAACCACTTTAAGATATCATCTCACGTGCTGGGCGAGGTGGCGCACACCTTTAAACCTAGCACTCGGAAGGCAGAGGCAGGTGGATTCCTGTGAGTTCAAGGCCAGCCTGGTCTAAAGAGTGAGCTCCAGGCCAGCTGGGACTAAAAAAAAAAAAAAAGGAGGGGGGGGGGGAGACCCTGTCTCAAAAATAAATAAATAAAAATAAAATTAAAAGATATCATCTCACTCCAATAAGACTGGCTAGAATCAAGAAAACAAATGATACCAAGCACTGGAGAGGTTGTGGGGAAAGGGAACGAACACTCATCTGCTGGTGGGAATGTAAACTGGTACAGCCACTATGGAAAGCAGTGTGGAGAACCCTTGGAAGACTCAAAAGGAGCTTACCACCTGACCCAGTCATACCACTCCTGGGCATGTACCCACAAGACTCATCTTACCACAGAAATACATGCACAGCCATGTTTATTACAGCTCTCTTCACAATAGCAAAGAGCTGGAGCCAATCCAAGTGCCCCTCAACTGAGGAGTGGATAGAGAAAATGTGGTACATCTACACAATGGAGTTCTATGCGGCAGTAAAGAAAGATAACATCATGAACTTTGCAGGTAAATGGATGGAACTAGAAGATATTATGTGAAGTGAAGTAACACAGTCCCAGGAAAACAAATGACAAATGGTATCCCTCATCTGTGGATGCTGGTGCTAATTACCTAGTTGTAATTCTTGTGCAGGGCTCCTTGAGCTTTTTTGTCCAATTATTTGGGAGTGATGCATATTGGAAAGAACAGCAGCAGCAACAACGACAACAGAAAGACTGTGACTGAAACGGTGAATTTCTGCTCCAAATAGTCAATTTATGCATTGAGAATTTTCAACAAGACTGAGAAAAAGATGAAAAACATGTATGGCAGAATGCATGAGTTCTGGTGGGGTGGGGGGGTAGGAAGGGGGACACGGGTCTAAATTTGATTTGTAGTGTAATTGTGGTGATTTGAATGAGAATGTCCCCCATAGGCTTTAAGTATTCAGACATTTTGTCCCCAGTTGGTGGAGCTGTTGGGGAGATCTTAGAAGGTGTGGCCATGCTGGAGGAATTATGTCACTGGGGGCAGGCTTAGAGAGCTTAACAAGCCTTGCTAGTCTCCAGAGGCTCTCTCTTGACTTCCTGTACTCATTGGGAGATATGAACTCCAGCCCCAGCCTCCATGCCTCCTGCCACAATGGACTCTCATTTCCTAGAACCATCAATAGTAAGCTCAAATAAACTCTTCCCTTTTATAAGTTCCCTTGGTCATGGTGGTTTTAGTACAGCAACAGAAAAGTGACTAGCACAGTAATCTTATATAAAATATATATATTAAAAAAAGAAAATAAAATTTATAGAGGAAAGTATCTGAAAAATTGAGACTTCATAGATGTTTTTTTTTATGTGTATGCATGTACTGTCTGCATGTAAGTAGGTGCACCTGTGTCATGCAAAGCTGAGGTCATAAGAGGGTGTAGGATTCCCTGGAACTGGAGTTAAAAATGGTTCTTAGCCACCATGTGGGTGCTGGGAATCAAACCGGGGTCCTTTGCAAGAGCAGTCAGTGCTCTTAACCACTGAGCCATCTCTCCAGCCCGAGACTTCACAATTAATATAGCTGTACTCAGCCAGGCGTGGTGGCGCATGCCTTTAATCGTAGCTCTTGGGAGGCAGAGGCAGGTGGACCTTTGTGAGTTCAAGTCCAGCCTGGTCTACAGAGCGAATTCCAGGACAGCTGTGACTACAGGGAGACCCTGTCTTGAAAAGACCAAAAATAAATAAATAAATAAATATCTGTACTGAAAAACATCAATTTTAAAATGGTGCCAACAGTAAAGAAAATAAATCTCCAGCAAGGTTTCTAAATTTTACATGTCAATGATCCACTGTAAACTATTTAGTCAACCTTAAGACTAAAAGATAAATTAGTGGTAGATAAAAAAAAAAAAAAAAAAAAAAAAAGGAAACATTCTGGTCCCATTCCTTGTCCTGTCCTTTCATACTCTCAACATTTATGTCAACTATGAAAAGGTAAGACCAGATGAATTCGACTACAGAAAGATGAGAATGATGAATTTGTTTAACAGTTTTGAAAAAAATCTTACCTCTTTTGATTTGGAACTTCTACCAGTAGTGCTTTTAGAATTCTTAGTGTTTTGTCCAGCTAAGGCCTGAAATATTAAGAAATATTGAAAAATAGCATTTACAAAGTTATTAAAAGTTCTTTAAACATTTAATAGTAGATGCACAATCTCTATAGGTTGTACCTGAATTCAGAATTTTTCTTCCCTATGGCCACAATATCTAGGTTGGGTAATCAGAAATCGATAAAAGAAGCTTCAATTTAAGAGGAAACAATTTCTCATTCAAAAAGAGAATGCTAAATCATCACCATAAAACATTCACTGTAGACTTTTTCTTTAAATTAGTTTCTGACCAAATTTTAATGCAATTATATTTTTGACCAAGCAATACTTTCCAAACCTGTGAGTAAATATGAACTTTTGAGTTTGATGTTCCAAATGTGTACTAGCTTAAATCAATGGACTTGTTTAAGAAAAAGAAACAGGAGCCTGGGGGCTAGAGTGAAGAGATGAAAATATGAACTACATTTCCTACAATCATAGTTACAGCAGCAGAGATAAGCACTTCAAAGATACATTGAGCCATTCTTCTAGTCTCACCTTATTATTGCTGTCATCCCGTTTTATGATGGAAGGTTTAGTCTCTGTTTCCTGAGATTGTTTTGTTATGTCTTTGTAATCCAGTTTAGAATCCTTGCATTGAAGGGCTGAAATTCTTCCACTGCCTCCTCTGTTACCACTCTGAGTAGGTTTGGATTTACTGCTGCTTTCTGCCAAGCCTGAACTGGTATTTTTAAGCAAACCAAATTCCTTGGCTGAAAGTTTCTTTTCAGTGTTTATCTGATCTCTAAGCACAGATTTTGGGAAAGTTTTTTGATTTTCAGTTTTTGAAGTTGTAGTTTTTGCCTTAGGTGGTAAGACCACCTTGACACTTGATTTACTACTACATACATTTGATACAGACAGCATACTAGTTTTACCAGCTTCCCCAGTCTTAGTGGTCTGACCCATTCCTTTATTTGGGTCTGCCTTGATTACAGTGCTTTCTACTGGCTTTTCTCTTATTGCTGCTATAAACTTCTCCATTTTTTCTGCAATTGCGCTAGCTTCATTCTTCTCTGCTTTCTCCATTTCTATTTGTAAGTCTACTCTGGTTTCCTTGGTATTAAATTCATTCTCTTCCTTTTCAAACACATTACATTTTTCAGAAATATCCTTTTGGTTCACAACCTTCTCATCCTCATCACAACTTGCTGGTACCTGGGTCACAACACAAACAGATGGCACTATTTCTGAAACAGTTTCTTGTTTATCCACTTCAGCTATAGCTTCTACCATAGACTGAGCAATTCCAGAAAACAACTCTTCAGCTTCAGATGTAGACTCTTCTGGAATTCCCTTGATGTTTCTTTCTTCTATGAATACACTGTCAGATATTGCTAGTTCTGCTTCAGGGTCCATAATTTCTGCCTCTTCTTTCTCAAAGTCATGGGTGTACACCTGATGATTTAAAGTAGACTCCTCTATATTTTCAGTGAACTCAATACTAGCTGAAGTAGATGCTATAGGAGGGATTTCTATGTTGATCTCTGTTCCCTGACCTTCAATTTCCAGTGTTTCAATTGCAAAATCAGACTCACACAACGCTTGTTCTGCTTCTTCCTCACATAGTTCTTCCTGCTGTACTGAAGTTTCTGTTTGAATATTGGAAGTAGTTTCTTCTTCAACCTCACTAAGTTTAACAGAGGAACTATCAGCTGCTGTTTGTACCTCATTTTCACGATTTTTTTTCAAGTCAGGGCTAAAAGTATTTAAAAACAAACAAAAAAGAACACAAAAACAAACAAAAATCAAACTATGATGAGAATTCAATCATTATAAATACCTGCTGATGCCAATTGTAAAGGTTTCCTGATGCACAATAAGCACTAGGAAATCCAGCCAATCAGCATAAAGTGGCTATGATGTTCTGACCTAAATATATAAATAGGTAAAAAATTAAAGATCTTCCATCTCACTGAAGATTCTTTTTAAAGAAAATAATGGCAAAACTATGGCTGTTACCATCCTTTAATTCAAATAAATTAACAAATTTTCACTCATGTGTCAAGTTTGAACCTGACAGGGCTAAATGCAATTTTGAGATATCTCAAATTATTATTAAATCCTATCCTCACAATACAGATAACTGAAATAACAAAATATGTATACAGTTCTAAAAATAAAAGTCAGCAGTCCATACATGGAAATTCAAAATGAATAGGTGAACTTACATAACAAGTATGAAAATAAATTACCAGGGAGGGAAATGTCACTTACCCATTTCAACTCTTTTTTTTTTTTTTTTAAAACACAAGAGATCTACTTTTAATTTTCTAAGAACTGTATTTATTACTTAAACTTTTTCTTCAGAACAACCTAAGTAGCTATTGCAAACTTTAATTAGAGGTAAAATGGTTAGAATCACCTTAACGAACATACAGTCTTACTACAAGCAAACCATTTAGTTACCAAAAATATCTGTTATTCAGAAGAAATGCAGGAAATGTATGGCCAAATGTAATTGATCTTAGCCCATGATGGTCTTCCCAAATCCAAATAAGCAAGTATACGATTTTATAATTCTCCAACTTTCAATGAGACAAAACCAAAATGAACTAGTTTAAATTACTGTTCCAAATTAGAATTATCTTAGAAAAGAAGTATCTTAAGGCAATGTCTAACACAAGGTTTAACAAACATATTCACATAATTATGTTAGAAATCAGTAGGCTAGAGAAAGATGCAAGAAAAAGATAACACATAAAAGAACAGTTAAAGAATTTTTTTTTTTCTTCTGTTTCAAGGAAAGAGAATAAGCTAGCCTCCCTGACATGCTTCTCAAGGGATGGCCACATAATACACTTTTAAGTCACAATGGAAGATGACAAGTATCAGTGTCCTGGAATGTTAACTGTATTTCAGAAATAAGAAAATTTCTAGATATGCCCGGGTCTAGTGATTTCAGAAAATAAACGGGTTCGCCGAGAATAACTAGAGATTCATGAAGAACACACTTCTACCAAATTGAGAAATATACTTTTCAAAAGTTGTGAAGTTTAAGGATTCAAAAACCTTAGTAACAATATATATTATTCCACTTTTTATGAATGTACTGTCTGCATGTAGGTCTGTGCGCCCATGTTGTGCAGTGCCTTGGAGGTCAGAGGAGGGTATCAGATTCCTCTGGAACTGGAGTTATAAAGACGGATCTCAGCCGCCATGTGAGTGCTGGGAATTGAACCCGGGTCCTCTGCAAGAGCAGTTGGTGCTCTTAACCGCTAGGCCATCTCTAGCCCAGTGTTACACATTTTTAACACTAAAGTAAAACTATTACATACATAGTTATATGGAAAACTCCCCTAAATATAAACTTTAAAAATTCTAAGATTCATATTGATAATAAAAACAAATCCAAACTCCTGCTTCATTATTGAGCTATATTATATATTGGGCTATATAAAAACATTTATGAGGCTGAACAAATAACACAATGATTATCTTGATCTTGGCTTCAGGATATAACAAGTCTTTCTCCTTTATTATACTGAAAGGTTATAAACAGCTACTATCTTTTATACATAAAGACCATGCAGCTCCATATTTGAAACAGAATACAGATTTGTAAAACTGGTTTAATTCCCTATTTTGTTTGTGTGCAATTACCCTTTTTAAAGACATTTATTTACTTATTTATTTGTATGTGTGTGCCTGCCTAAGTTTATGTGTTTTACATGCATGCAGGTGCCCACAGAAACCAAAATAGAGCATTGGATCCCTAGAACTGGAGTTGCAGCAATGTGGAAGCTGCAAACTGAACCCAGTTCTTCTGCAACAACAGTTAAGTCCTCTTAACTGGTGAACCATCCCTTCATCCCCTTTGTGGTTTTTCATAGAAGCGATTTACCAAAAATGAGTATCTGTTTATTGTCTGAGAGAAAGCTTTGATGTTAACCAAATTAGTTTGAAATGTCAAATGATATTATCAAAACTAGAATTAAACAGCTAGTGGGATTTTTTGTTTTTTTTACAGATCAAAGGAAAAGATTCTTATTATGGGAAACAGAACAAAAACTTTTCCAGAAAGGCATTTAATACAGGTATCTAATATCCTACGCTATCCCACCCACATACTCCATAAGGCCAGAATTTCGCAACTTTTACAAACAGGCATACAACAAAGGTTGGGAACAAGAATAAAGGTTAAGTCACAACTTTTACAAAAAGGCACACAACGAAAGCTGGGCACAAGAAATAAAGGTTAAGCACATATCCCAAAACATTTTAGAATGAGATCTAAAAATAATGAAAATTAATGCTTATTTCAGAGCACTGTCAGATAGCTCCCAACAATAACAAAGGAAATCAATTTTATTTAGTATCCTTATCTGGAAAATTAATCACATGACAAATGATTCATAGAGGAAAAATGAATTTAATTATTATTAATGTAAAATTTCTAATAAATGATCTAGGTATATAACTTATTTTAATTAGAAATGAAAGCATCATGTTCATAATGAACTAGCAAACATAAGTACTTTTTTTTCTTTTTTAGTCCCAGCCAGCCTGGAGCTTGTTCTGTAGACCAGGCTGGCCTTGAACTCACAGATATCCGCCTGACTCTGTCTCCCAAGTGCTAGGATTAAAGGCATGCGCCACCATGCCCAACTAACCTAAGTGCTTCTTTAAAAAAAAAAAAAAAAATTAGCGTACCTTTACGCCAAAAGTGAAGTAGTCTGGCTATATCTAATATATTTTTCTATATTATATTAGACAGGAAAAACTGACAGCAAAATGGGAAGTGTTAATATTAGAAACTATACATTTGATAATTATCTTTTTTTGGTACAAGATCTCCCTGTAGCCCTAGCTGCCAGCTGGCCTGGAACTTACTTCCTGAGTATTCAGAGTAAATTGTGATACCATTTTTTAAAAGTTATAGATTTTTAATTTTTTAAAAAGTGTATGAGTGGGGCTGGAGAGTGCCGACTGCTCTTGCAGAAGACCCAGGTTCGATTCCCAGCACCCACATGGCGGCTAAGAACCCGTCTTTAACTCCAGATCCGGGGGAATCCGACACCCTCTTCTGACCACTGCGGCAATGCACGACACAGGTGCACCAACCTACATGCAGACAGTACACTCATACACATGAAAAGTATAAAAAAAAAAAAAAAAGTGTATGAGTGAAGCCAGGCGTGGTGGCACATGCCTTCAATCCCAGCACTTACGAGGCAGAGAGGCAGGCAGATATCCGTGAGTTCAAGGACACCCTGGTCTACATAAAGAGTTCCATGACACTAGGGCTGCAGGGAGACCCCTATCTTGAAAAGACCCCCCCCCCCAAAAAAAAGTATCTGAGTGGTTTGCCTTCATGTATGTAAGCATACTTGTGGATACAATGACCACAAAGGAAAGAAGGGAGCAGTAAATCTTAACCACTGAGCCACCTTTCCAGCCCTCATATTTGATTTTTAAGGAGAGAGCAAAAATAAAAATAAAAAAAGCCAACTGCTAATTTTTTTATTTTCTTTTCGAGACAGGGTCTCCCTGCAGCCCCAGCTGTCCTGGAACTCACTCTGTAGACCAGGCTGGCCTTGAACTCACAAAGATCTGCCTGCTTCTGCCTCCAGAGTGCTAGGATTAAAGGCCAACATGCCCGGCTCCAATTACTACTATTAAATGTAGATTTCAAAACAATCCTTGTAAAACAGAATACATTAAAATGAATTTTGTGGAAGACATATTTGTTATCACGAATAGCAGGTTGCTCTATACAACTACAAGTGGCACTGTTATCTATTAAACTCTCTGTGGCCTTCCGCAAAAATACTGGTAATAGTAACAGGTATGAGGATAGCTAACTTAAAGAGTTACCTACATTTTTTTTTTTTTTTTGGTCTTTTTTTGAGACAGGGTCTCTCTGTAGCCCCAGCTGTCCTGGAACTCACTCTGTAGACCAGGCTGGCCTTGAACTCACAGAGGTCCTCCTACCTCTCCTCCCAAGTGCTGGGATTAAAGGCCTGCACCACCATGCCCGGCAACCAACATATTTTAATGTGCTCATAGTAATTTTTATCATCTAGAACAGTCTGATTTTATTAAACTAATGAAAAGAAAAATCTAGAGGACATCTTTTTTTGGGGGGAGGGTCCTTTTTGAGACAGGGTGTCCTTGTAGCCCCAGCTGTCCTGGAACTCCCTATGTAGACCAGGCTGCCCTTAGACTCACAGAGATCTGCCTGCCTCTGCTTCCCGAGTGCTGAGATTAAAGCTTGTGCCAGGCAGCACATCATTCTTAAGGCACCTAAAAATTAGTGCAAATGATAAAATCTTTATATTTAAACATTTGTAAATTGTTTTGATCTTGCAACACAGTCTAATAAACAGCATAAATCAATTTGTATACATAAAACAAATAGGAGTCACTACATACAAGACACTGAAAAAATCAAGCTTTTATCATTATACATGGTAGAACACATATGTGTACATACACAAATATATATATTTATTTCACACAAACTGTTCTAAAAAGGTATCTATTTTTAAAACACACTGAAACTTTAAAAATTTTAAGCTTTTATATATTCATACATATATATATATATATATATATATTTATTTTATTTTATTTTTTTGTCTTTTTCAAGACAGGGTCTCCCTGTAGCCTCGGCTGTCCTGGAACTCGCTCTGTAGACCAGGCTGGCCTTGAACTCACAAAGATCCATCTGCCTCTGCCTCCCAAGTGCTAGGATTAAAGGCGTGCGCCACCACGCCCAGGTTAAACTTATATTTTAAAATATTTAAATTATATATAACTATTTTGGAACAGAAAAATCTAATGAAAGAATGTCAGTTATTACACATTTCAATTGTGCAAGAATATTTTCAAGACATACATAACATTTATATATTTAATTCAAACTGTTTACAAATTTAGTTTCTGCGGGGGCGCCAGTCCTTTAGTTGAATAGACAGAAAAGGTTACTGCACAGGGTTACTCCAGTAACATGCCGGGAAACACGTCAGTGGGTGCAAATCCATTCATTCTATGAAACATGCAGCTTATATAGGTCTGGGGCACAGCCTCTACATCATATGGCCCCATGTCCCAGTGACCAATCTTAGACCTCCACACGATCACGCATCATCCCACCTGTGGGGCATACCCAGAAAGGAGAGTGCAGACAAGTCAGTTCATGGTTCCAAGCAAGTGCTAGCATCCGGTGACAGGGTGTGCCCTGTACTAATAATACTGCCTAGTGTGCTAGGCAGATTGTGCTTGTACTTGAGCAAGATATGCCTGAATCCGAGACTGGTGTCCCATATCTTTAGCTTCTGTTTATGCCTCCACAAGCTCTGAGAGCATGAAAGAAGTTGTGGTCAGTTGCCTTGGTCTGGTCCAAATGGCCATGACTATTTTATAAAAGCAATAAGCAATTCTAATGATCAATGCCCATGTAAAAACCAAATAAGGGGTAAACCAATTAATAAACATCTGTCTCCAATTCTTGTACAAGTCATCGAAGATTGAGAGAAACTGGTTGTATCCCATGGTCCCCTAACCCAAATGGAGAGGTTTGCATTAGTATGATGGGCCTGCTGACTCCACTATTGAATGGGCTGAAGAGGGCATGTGCATGGGACTGGTGGCTGAGGCCAAACACACAGCTAGGACTGATGGTCCCACAGCCAAACACAGCTACTGCACCTGTAGCCAAGGATGATGGCCTCTGCAACTCTTTTGTTATGATGAAGGGTGACTGTATGCTCCAGCCTGGTCTGCTCTTCCCAAGGCCAACATCAGATTCACCTGCAACCATATGACTGCTGGAGTCCTAAGGAAAGTCAGTAGCATTGTGGGGTGTAATACAATTAAAGATATGACCATGGTAATTTCCTTGTTCCACCAGTTTAGTTGAGGAGTTAGTTAGGAAGAAGACAAGGGGAGCAAAGGCAAGCCTGGTAGGGATTCATTAGCATAATAATTGACTCCTCTAGCAGCAGGGAGGAGGGGCAAAAAGTCCCTCATATAAGTTTCTCCCAAATAGCAAGTAACAGTTTGACTGGACTTAAGTAAAATGTGGCTGTTCCCACTAGGACACATTGATTGGTAGGTGGTGTTTCAATTTGTAAGGTAGGGTCTGTGGTTGGATTAAGGGCAGAATCATTATCAAAAATCAAAGGCAGGGCAGCAGCCCAAAAGGACGCCACCAGAAACTGTGAGCTGGCATATGCTGCCTGTGATGCTGGGTCTGCCACACTCTGTCATCAGGACAGTATAAAGGAGGGCCATGATAGTGGACCCATGGCTGTTGCTGATCCCAGAGGTCTTGGGCTCTGACCCTGTGACTCCAGTGCCTTGAGATTCCCCCATGTCACCCTATGCATCAGCCTGTGGTGGAGTGGCATTATGCTGGGTTTCTTCTGCCCTTCCTGAATGCTGAGATGGCCCAGCTTTTCTGCAGTGGGTCCTGGTCCTTCCCTTGCAGTCCAAGGATGATTGCTTCTTCCTGGAATCCAAAAGGGGCGGGGCTCTGCCTGTGGGAAGACACAAGCAAACCCTCTTCCCATTGTGAGTAGTGGGTCTGGGCTCTTCCATTGTCCCCACATTGGATCTCGCCATAGTACTTAAGAGCATTTCATTATGCCCTGTCAGAGGGTTCCAATGCTTGTGGACTGGGATTCTGATGTCCGGTTTCAAATGTGACGAAAAGTTCATAGTAAAGAGTGTTCTGCACACTGTGTTATGGGGAGAAGATATAAATTCTCCACCTTCTATTTTTGTGATTGCTCCTTTAAAGTATTCATCCTAATCATGATAGCAACAGCTTCCAGGCAGAGGGTTGTTTTTTGGTCTCTATGGTATGCAGGGTGCAGGCACTCCAGAGGCCCATGATACTGCTGTATCACCACCATTGGACAACCATCTGGAGCAAAAATTATCACCATTAAGTGAGGGGTCCTGCCCTGCATGGCAACCAGATAGAAGGGGAAAGACAGGTGCACAGTCTGCCCCACCTAGCAGCCTCCCATGTCCCAGAGACACTCAGACGGACTGGGGAATCAGTCACAGCCAGATCTCGTTTATTGCAAGCACTACAGCAGCTTATAAAGGCAAAGACCACAAGGAAACAGCCAATCATC
Organism: Rhizomys pruinosus; assembly: GCA_009823505.1. Lineage (NCBI taxonomy): Eukaryota > Metazoa > Chordata > Mammalia > Rodentia > Spalacidae > Rhizomys > Rhizomys pruinosus. Next base: position 978,137 of record VZQC01012836.1, read on the forward strand.
TTAAAGGTCAAATAGCTAGAGAAATAGCTATTTCTCTAAGGTCAAATAGCAATCGGGAAAGTTTCAAAACAAGCCTGGCCTGAGCCTACCTTACTTCCTTTAGTTCCTCTCTTGTTTACTTAAGACCAGCTGACAAGGGCCCCTCAGTAATAAAGTAGCCTGGCCAGTCTACCTTACTTCCTTTAGGTGCTGCTTTATTTACTTAAGACCAGCTGATAAGGGCCCCTCAGTTGTAAACAAGCCTAGCCCGTTTTCCTTTAGGTGCCATCTTTAGGGTGTTGTAGCCTCTCATGCCCCTTCAATTAAGGAGAGGGAAGAATCAAATCTAACAGAGAAGGCAGAGCAGCATTTATTTTTTGGAGAACAATACTCACTTCTCAAGTTACACTGTACAAGTAGTAAGGCTCTGTAGGGCCCTTCAGACAATCAAACTACCGACACATCTCTGCTGAAGAAATATGAAGCCACGAGCACAGTTTTAATAGCCCCAAAGCCTTTTGGAGCTGGTTAAGAGGCAACATCTCAGGGAGTTTCATTACTGGCATCTGAGGCCAAAACAGTGTAGATTCTAGAATTGACCCCAGAAACTCACAGGGAGGGAGAAGTTGAATTTTCTCCTGGGTGATCTTTAAATGGGAAGCCTCAGGGGCAGCTAAGACTTGCAGGAGTAGGAAGTCCAATGAGCTAGGAGAATATCATCTATTTAGTGGATGACATCTAATACTGAGATTTTAGAAAAACAATTTAGAACATGACCAAAAAAAACCTGACAAATTGTGGGACTCTTTTTCATGCCCTGTAGCAGGACTTTCCATTGATATCTCAGCATGGGGGAGGAGTGGTCCCTACAGGGGACAGTAAATTCAAAGTGAGGTCTATCCTGAGGGTACAGGGAGATAGAAAAGAAACAATCTTTAATACCAAGATTAGCAATGTTTGCCCACCTGTATAGCTAAGAGTAAAAAAAAAGCCTAGGTTGAGTTGTTTCCATATTTTACATAGTAGTGTTAATGGCCCTGAGGCCCTGAAGCATACCAAACTTCCCCTGCTGTTTCTTTTGAATTACGAAGACAGAGATGTTCCAGGAGCTATCAGACAGTTCAATATGCCCTACATTTAGTTGCTCAGCAAATAGGGACTCCAAAGATGTAAGTTTAAACAATAGAAGCAGCCACTGCTCTACCCAGATAGGTATCAAGGTCAGCCATTCTAGCTTAATAGGTAATGGCACAACAGTGGCCCTTAGAATTGGGGGTACTGGGAGCCTTGGTCTTGGACTTGGGAGTGTACCATTGAATTAAAAGAGACTTTATTGTCCAGGGTTTGGATTGGCTCCTAGGCATCAAGGAAATCCCTGTCTAACAAGTTATGAGGCAGGCCAGGGTTAATGGCCCCCTGTACTCCATCTAAGTCTCTCCAAACCACAGATGGTTAGGTGTCTTAGATGCCACATTTCCTCCCACAACCTGGACTTAAGGCCTTTCAGTTAGTTTCCATTCTTTTGGAATCTCCTCCTCCCTAATGATTTGTTCTGCTCCAGTATTCAACAAACACTTAAAAAGCTTATCACCTATGTAAAAGTGTATGCTGGACTTATAGGTCTCCTCAAGTGGGATGTTCCATTAGGATCCCTGGTCCTTCTATTCCTATATGATTGGGGGGGCAGCAGGGGGGTGGGGATGGACGGACAAGATTGACAGGGTTCTGACTTTCTTGCTGGGCTGGGAGCTGCCCCAGGAGGAATTTAAAGATTCTTTAATGGGGTGGCATCCTTAGTATATTTAGAGCAGCAATCCCAGGCCCACTGGAATACCCCCAGGCACTTTAGAAAAGGTATGGAAGGCTGCTTGCTACTCCTGGGTGGGGCTGGACCTGCAGCTGCAAATGGGCAGTCTGCTCACTGGTGACTCATTTGGCCCCACCCCAAACATTTGGGACCATCTACTGGGGGTTGCAGGGCTGAGGGAATACTTGAGAAGAAGGCTTGTGCCAAAGCCACCATATCAGAAGCTCTCTTGCCACTTTGAACAGCTATTATTCAGTCCTTAAGTGTTTAGAGCGAATTGTTAAGATGACTGTTGTATGACTGGCATTAGTGCCCTCATATGCCAGTTCTTCAATTAAGGTCTCATGGGCTTCCACATGGAAAACCTGCCCTTCTACTGCCTCAGTAACCCAGGTAAGGAACTGAGTAAAGTCTTTGACTGTTATGTCAATTGGGAAGGGAGGGAAACCACCCCTCTCTCCCCATGGAGAAAGGAAACTGTCTCCAGGACTGCATTGCACAGGAGAGCACCTGATCAAAAGTCCTGGGGAGGTGGGGGTAGGGGTATGCAGGCCTGGCCTACCAGGTCACTCCAAAACAGGCCTTACCCCTGGAGTTGATGCTTAGAAATCTATACTCCAGTAAAGCAATTATGCTCCATCTGCTTTCACATTGATCAAAATAAAAGGCCCTTCCATTTTAAGAATCACTGGGCGCTATAATAGTCTGAGCCATGTGTTTCCAAACATGAGAGTTGTTGAGTCCTAAAGAAAAGTCTACATATGTAGAGTGTGGACCATCTCTAGAAACAGCTTCGAGGAGGTCTGTGATAGTGTTAAGAGTCATGAGTGTTGTGAGAGAAGCGTGGTGTTAACAGGAAAGGGCTCTAAAGAAGGGGGTGGGAGCCGGGCGTGGTGGTGCATGCCTTTAGTCCTAGCACTTGGGAGGCAGAGGCAGGCGGATCTTTGTGAGTTCAAGGCCAGCCTGGTCTACAGAGTGAGTTCCAAGACAGCTGGGGCTACAGGGAGACCCTGTCTCAAAAAGGATCCAAAAGAAAAAAAATAAAAAAAAAAAAAAAAAAAAAAAAAAAAAAGAAGGGGGTGGGGTGGAAGGCTGAAGGGGACATTCCCATGTATGATACTGCTGAGCACAGGGAATCGGGAAAGGCTGAGAAGCCAGCAGATGCCCAGGGGTTTAAGGAAACAGAAAGGGCAGTTATGGGCTCAATAGAGGCATAGTGAGAAGGAGCAAGGTCCTGAGAATCCTTAAGCTGTATCAAAGGGAGAGATTCTGGCTCCAGGTCAAAAGCCTTGTCAGTGGTGGGAGTCGCACCAGAGTCAGAGCAAGAAGGGGTATTTTCACTTTCATTTTTGATTTGAGCTTGCAATATCTCAGAGATATTAATCTGTTTTTGGCCCAAACATTGGAAAAGAATAGTTACAATGAAGAAAAGACTTGCAGCAGAAAGCCAGGGGATACACTGGAGGACAATGTCCCAAAGTTGATCAGTCTGGAGGAGGGTCTCCCTAGGAGAGCGGATTCCCTACCATTAGGATTCACATACGGAGACTGACCAGAATTCTTCAGGTCCCTGATCAAAGGTGCAAGTTGGTCTGCTCACCCTACAGTTGAATGGGCTGAACAGGGCACATGCACAAGGCTAGTCATCCTGTGGCCAAACATGCAGTCATGGGACCAAACACACGACTGTGGAGCCAGCTGTGGAGTTGATGGCCCCACAATTAAGCTGGCTAAGAACATGCGAGCAGTTAACAGCCCGGGGATCAAGTCGGTGCAAATCCATGAAATCCATTTATTTCTATACAGCCAATACTGTAAATAGGTCTGGGGCAGACAGCCCCTACATTTGGTGACATAACCTCCCAGTACCCAATCTTAGACCTTCATACCATAACGTCATCCTAATTCGTGGGGCATATTCAGAAAAGGTGAGTGCTGACAAGCAAGCCGACTCATGACTTCTGAGCGAGTGCTAGCAGAAAACGGCATACCCTCTATCTTTTGCTCCATCTAGTGCTAAGCAGATTTGTAGCTAACATGCGCTCAACATAAGTCTGAGTCCAGGATTGCTGTCCCACAGAGTAACATCGGGCACACTGACCTTATAAGGGCTCACACAAACATACCAACACCACCAATAACAAACAGTATGAATCACGTCAAATGAAAGTTCAACTAGCAGGGTATATATTGCCAGATATAGATAGACACTAAAAATTTTATCTTATGCAAGAGCCTTAGCTGCCAAGGCTGAAATGTTGTTGACTGTCACTGCAGTCTGCAGGGTATTCACAACTGATACTCCTGAGGAAACTGATCCTGTAACTCCGACAATGAGGGAGGTAATGCCAAAAATGATGGCCCCTGCAATGCTTTTGCTACGTGGATGGAGAGTGACTGCATGCTCCAGCTTGGTTGGCACCTCCCAAGGAGTGGTCAGATTCACCGGCAATCATACAACTGGAGTCATGTGATACCTGGTCTGCTGCACTATTGATATTCAGGGTAACGCATATGAGGGATGCCAATAGTTGACCCGTGGCTGGTGCTGTCCCTGGAGGCCTCAGGCTCTGTGCCTGTGACTCCAGTGCCTTGAGGTCCGCCCATGTCACCCTGTGCGTTGGCCGCTGGCAGAATGGAATTGTCCTGGGTTTCTTCAGCCCTTCCTGAATGCTCAGATGGTCCAACGTTTCTGCCAGGAGGTCCTGGTTCACCCCTACTAGTCCAAGGATAAATGCTTCTTGCCAGAACCCAAATGGGGCGGGGCTCAGCCTGTGGGAAGACACAAGCAAACCCTCTTCCCATAGTTAGCTGTATATCCAGGCCCTTCCTTTGTCCTGAAATTGGATCTCGCCCTAGTACAAACAGCGGCTTGTTATACCCTGTCAGATGGCTCCGGTGGTACAGCAATCCTGGATTCAGGGGTATCTTGCGCATGTGCAGGGACAATCTGTCCAGCACACTAGGCAATCCTATAGTACAGGTATAACCTGTCACCTGATGCTAGTGCTTGCTTTGGTGCCATGAGCTGACTTGTCTGCATTTCCCTTTCTGGGTATGTCCCATGGACTGGGATGACATGATAATATGGAGGTCTAAGATTGGTTGTTGGGAAGTGGGGTCATATGATGTAGAGACTACCTGCCTGCTCCAGAACTATAGAAGCTGCTTGGTGCAAAGAAGAAATGGATTTGTACCCACTGACTTATTTCTCAGGATGTTATGGAGTAACCCTGTGCAGTAGTACCCTTTTCACCCTCTTGACTATGGGACTCATGACCCTGCAGGTTCCAATGCTTGAAGACTGGGCTTATCATCTCTGGTTTAAAATTGACAGAAAATTCATAGTAAAGAGGGCTATGCACATTGTGTTGTGGGGGGAGGAGGTAAAGAACTTGCCCTTCTGTTTTTAATTGCTCCTTTAAAGTTTTTATTTCAGGTGGAGAGATAGGACTGACAAGATCCTTGGCTCCCTTTTTTGCTGGGGTGGGAGCTGCCTCGGGCAGAGTTTAAAGCTTCATTAATAGGGGTGCCATCGTTACTGTATTTGGAAGACCAGTTTCAGACCCAATGGAATCCCTTTTGGCATTTTGGACAGGCAGTGAAGGGTCATTTGGACACCTTAGGTGGGAACAGGGCAGTGGCTATAGATGACCAATTTAACCACATCGCCAGCATTTGGGGCCACCCTCCATCAGGCATAAGGCAGAAACAAATGCCTGTGCCAAAGCCACCAAGCCAGAAGCCCATGTGCCAACAATTTGAGTAGTTGAGGTGGGGGATGAAGGCATAAGGCGGTTGGGCCAATCATGTAGTCATCACTCTTCCTCCCCTCCCAAATCAGAGGAAAGGACCAAAGCCCCTGATAGGACTAGGTAAAGAGTAGAAACAACATGTGGGGGATCAGAGAAGGGAGGGAAGGTTTGAGGGAAGGAGTGGGGAATCTGAGAATCCTTAAGATCTATCAAAGGGAATTCTGGCTCTGGGGCTAAAGCCTCGTCAATAATGGGATCTCGGCACTAGAGTCAGGACAGGGAGGGAAATTTTTACTTTTTTTTATTTGAGCCTGCAATATCTTGGGGATATTTGTCTCTTTCTGGCCCAAACATTGAAGGATAATAGTTATAATGAAGAGGAAAAGGTCAGTAGTAGAGAGCCAGGAGACATATTGGAAGACAGTGTCCCAAAATTGTTCAACCTGAAGAGGATCCCTAGAAAAGGGCAGATTCCCCATCATGGGGGTTTATATACCCTGACTCAACAGATTGCTTCAGGTGTCCCTATTTGGGTGACACTTATGGGAGAGTTAGTCCCACAATGGAACAGGGTGAAAGGCTTTGGTGCGGGATTACTCCAGTAACATCCCATGAACCACATCAGAGGGTGCAAATCTGTTCATTCTATGCATTCTATGTAGGTCTGGGGTGGGCAGCCTCTACATCATATGGCCCCACCTCCCAGTGACCAATCCTAGACCTCCATACCATCACGCATCATCCCAGCCTGTGGGGCATACTCAGAGAAGTGTATGCAGACAAACAAGTTGGTTCATGGCCAACAAGTGAGTGCTAGCATCAGGTGACAGGGTATGCTCTGTACTATAGGATTGCCTAGTATGCTAAGGAGATTGTGCCTGCACATGAACAAGATACACCTGAATCCAGTACTACTTAACCAAAAGTTTCTCTAAATATTAATCAGTAAATACCTGAATGAGATTAAAAACCAAACCAAAACAAACAAAAAAATAACTCAGTCAAACCTGAAGGTCAAACACCACCAAAATAAAAACCACACCTTCCACATACACAAAAGGAGCTGGCAAGGTAGGAACTCTCTGGCGCATGAGGGCAATTAGTGTAAAATATAGAAAGCAAAGGCAGTTAACTATACAGGATACAAAATGTTAGCAAGTTAAAGTGACATACCTTTCTTTTCCTGGTTCTGGATCTTTCTCAGTTTGAGCCTATAATACAATTTGCTTTTATTAGAAGTTATGCTAGTGGATTTTTAGTATGTAATTCACCAACATAATATTTTCACAGTTAAAATGTAAGTAACCAAAGAGGGTAGGGAAGGCTCAGCTTAGATAAGGCAAAGAAAGGCCAACCATGGTGGTATACACCTTTTAACTCCAGCACTCAGAAGAAGCAAGGGGATGTTTTTGAGTTCAAGGCCAGCCAGTCTATACAGTGAGTGTAAGGCTAAATCAGGGTTATATAATGAAACCTATCTCAAAAATCCCAGAGACAGAGAGAAACTAAGTTTTCTGTATCCACATAATTATTAGGTTGCAGAAATTTGTTTTTCTCAAAAATACCAAGTAATAAGGTATTGGTATAAACGAGAAACTTTCTTTAAGTCTGAATATAACATCTTTTGCTAAGAATAAACCCAATAAACTTTAAACACTAACATACTCTTTGTAGAATTATTTTAAACAATTTTTTTTATAAGGAAAACTTTAAAATTTTTTCATTAAATTGGGCATGCAAGTATGGCCCAATAGCCCTAGAGGCTTGGGAGGCTGAGGCAAGTAGCTCCCTTGAGTTTGGGGTCTCAAAACTAGCCTGGGCAACCTAAGAAGAGAAATTGTTTTAACAAAACAAACAATGCATACTCAAGACATCTAGAAATGGGGCTGAGAATATGGCAAAGTTGGTAAGTGCTTGCATGAGGACCTAAGCACCCATGTAAAAAAAAAAAGAAAAGAAAAGGTGGGAGGGATGTACTAGTATGTCTTATAATCCCTGTACTGGCAAGGTAGAGAGACAGGAGGATACCTGTGGCTTGCTAGCCAACCAGTCTAACCAAATTGGTGAGTTCTAGGTTCAGTGAGAAGAAGTGTCTCAAAAAGTAAGGTGAAGGGGGTTGGAGTGATGGCTCCATGGTTAAAAGCATTGGCTGCTCTTGCAAAAAGACTGGGTTCCATTCCCAGCATCCAGAAGGTAGTCAACAACCATCTTTTACTCCAGTTCCAGGGGATCTACACCCTCTTCTGGTCTCTGCAAGCACTACACTACATCAGTGTTTATGCAGGCAAAACACTGATATACATAAAATGAAAATAAATTTTGAAAAGGACGAACAAAGGCAGTGGTAGCACATGCTTCTTCTAATCCCAGAACTCAGAACTCTATGAGACCAACCTAGTCTACATATTGAGTTCCAGGTGGGATGGAACTAAGGAGACTCTGTCCAAAAAAAAAAGGGGGGGGGCAATAAAAGTAATGTTGAGAAGTAATTAAGGAATGACACTCAATAGACACACACACACACACACACACACGTGTGTGAACATGTACACAGACAAATCTAGAAATGCTACAGCAATAATCCTTTTAAATATTTTTCTGAACCATCAAGAAAGCAATGTAATGGGGCATCAAAATGAAGGATTTAAAAGATCATCGCCCATGTATCAAGCATTGCCCTAGGTACTCAGGGACATACATACGATAAATATACCAGTTACTATAATGGCAAAAAAATACCTGCCATTTGGACCTTGTACATGTGACTCCTATCAAAATAAAATCAAAGAATAATATCTGAAGAACTGAATAATGTGCCGAAAAAGGATTCTTAGTACACATTGTAGGGAGTTACAGTAAAATACAGATATCCTTTAACAGGGTATCTGATGGGAAACATGGGACAAATTCTAATGGTAGAGAAGAAATTAACAGTGATAGTGAATCCCATCAATAGACGGCATTTACAAAGCAGTCTATTAGAGAAAGAAATCTGTAACCTATATAAGCTAGTTCCCTTCCCAATTAATAAATAAATAAAAAGAGAAAAGCAAAACAGAAGTGAAAAAATACTCAAAACTAGTTGAAGACAGAAAATTAATATAATGAAGAACTTAGCAATCAATTCTTAACCCTTTGGTTAAGAACAAGAGAAAAGGGTGAAAAATTCTCGGGAATACAGGTAGCAAATGCCTGTAAATACTGGCACTGAGGAGAAGATGTAAGGATCTTTGGGACTTGCTGGCAAGGCAACCCAGCTTATTTGTGAGCCCTGGGGCGGGTGAGAGACCCTACTTCCAGTCTCCATACATAACACATGTGCATGTGTACATACACACACACACACACAAACACCAACGCATAAAAAAATTTCAGAGGCAAAATAACACATACTGCTCTTCTAGAATACCTGAGTTTAATTCCCAGATACTGTATCTGGTAGGTTAATAACTGTACCTCCAGTTCCAGAGATTCCATGAGCATCCCTCTTGTGCACAATCCCCCACCCACATTTTTTTAAAAATAAGGTATTAAAAAATAGAAGAGTTCCCCCCAAATTTCAACAAAGGGGGCTGGAGAGATAGCTCAGCAGCACTGGCTACTTTTACAGAGGACCTAGGTTTAGTTCCCAGCACTAACATGGTAGCTACAACAACTCTCCTTAACTCCAGATCAAGGGATCCCCATGCTTTCTTCTGGCCTCTGCAGGCATTGCATGCAAATGGCATCCAGGTAAACTACTCATATACACAAAAACAAAACTAAAGCAATGACGAAAATAAGAAAAATACTTTCTTCAAGTAAAGAAAATACAGTAGTGTAGGAAATCTCCCCTTGCATTGTTGGTCACAATACGTGCTGCTGACCATGTTTTTGGTTGCTCACCAAAACTTCATGGTGAGACCCTATTGCTGAAGATACCAGACAAAGGACATAGATAAATCAAGTTGATAGGGACCAGGAAATTTCTCCCTGCGTGCTAACTTTATGTAGGCTGCCAGGGGAGAAAAAGTCATCAACAATCTTACCCATCTATGAACCTGTGAATTACTATACTGACTGGCACGGCAAGATATGCCTATGGATGTAACAGTGGCACAAATTATATGAGGTAACTATGACTTTACTTTTTTTTTTGAGACAGGATCTCCCTGTAGCACGAGCTGTTCTGGAACTCACTATGTAGACCAAGCTGGCCTTGAACTCACAGAGATCTGCCTTCATCTGCCTTCCTCTGTCACCCAAGTGCTGGGATTAAAGGTGCCTGCCACCACACCCGGCCCTACTTTCTGACTGGACTTAAAGTCCACTCCACAGGAGGAAAAATATGTCACTATGGCTAAGAACCTATGGGTGGGAGTGTTCATAGACCCCAGAGGTGAGGAGCTGGAGACAGCTCAGTAGCTAAAAGCACTAGCTGTTCTTGCAGGGATAAACTCACAACTGGTCAAAGTGTAGGGAATATGTTGTCAATGGAGTACTCAGCCAGAAATCAGACATCTATATCACCCCCTAACACTCCCCCTTCTCCCCCGTGAAAAAGGCTCAAAGACCATCACAGAAAAGGGGGGGAGGGGTGTGAAAGTTTTTAAGAGCCAGAAGCTAGAAACAACCAGACTGAAACAGTGTCATATGGACATGACAGAATCCCTGCACTCTTGAACTCACAGCAGCTCTAACACCCTGCAAAGATTCAAGCAGGTCAATATTATAGGAAGTAGAGGGAAGAGATTTATAATGTCTTCTCAGGCAGTCAGTTTTTTTTTAAAGAGTATGGCCCAATTCCACAAGTGTATGGACAAGACAGCTTGAATTTGGATTATTTAAAATGAAAAGAGACGAGTTGGGGTTGGGAGGTGGATCTGGAAGGAGTTGAGGAGTAGAATGTGAATACAATCAAAACTTTATATGAATTTCTCAAAGAATACACTACTTTTAGATTAAAAAACAAAACAAAAAAAAACAAAACAAAAAAAAACAAAGTACACTAAAGTAGGATTAAGGAGTAAGCTCCAAACCAGGACTACTGACTCTAGGAATTTTTTTCTTTAAGAGTGTGTGTGTGTGTGCATGTGTGTATGCACAAACATACATGCATCAGTCCATTCTTACAGCCAGAAGAGCATAACATGCACAGTCAGTTCTTTTTATTATATGGGTCCCAGGAATCGAACTCAGTCAGGCTTGGGGGCAAGTATCTTTACACACTGAGCTACCTCACTGGCCTAGAAATTCATGAATCATCAAATATTCCTAAGGCTCTTGCTTTTTCTCTTCTTTGTAAAAATATCTTCACATATTCATTCATAGATTTTTGCCTCCAAGTCTTCTGAATACTCTTCTGCAGGGGACTTATAACTGACCATTCTAATAGACACATGCTCCCATCTGTCTTTCTCTCTCATTTTCTAACTTTTGAGATAGGGTCTCATGTACCAAAGGCTAACCTTGAACTCCTGATCCTCCTCCCTTACAAATAGCAGGACTGCAGGCATGTGCCACCACACAAAGCTCTCTCTTCTATTAATTTTATGTATGAGTTTATTTCTTGTATGTATATAAGTGCACCTGTGTCATGCAATGCCTGTGAAGGTAAGAAGAGGTTGTTGGATTCCCTGGAACTGGAGTCACTAACATTTATTAGACACAAGGTGGATGCTAGGAACCAAACTGGGCTCCTCTGCAAGAGCAGTCAGTGCTCTTAACCACTGAGCCATCTCTACCCTGTCACTCTCTTTTTTGATTGATCTGTTTTTTTCATAGTTTTTTTTTTTTCTCTTTTCGAGACAGGGTTTCCCTGTAGCCCCAGTTGTCCTGGAATTCACTATATAGACCAGGCTGGGCTTGAACTCACAGTGATCTGCCTGCCTCTGCCTCCCAAGTGCTAGGATTAAAGGCATGAGCCACCATGCCCGGCATCATAACACTTTTTACCATCTGGTATTTCACTCTTTACTATATATAAAACATAAACAGCAGAATATTCTGCTCCTCAGTTAATGCACAGAAAATTAGCAAAAAAACCCCAAAAACCCCAAACCAAAAAACATATGAACACTAGCTAGAAGGCCCCATCAGTTACTTCCCTCTATTGGCACAGAATGAAACTTTTTTTTTTTTTTTGGTCTTTCCGAGACAGGGTCTCCCTGTAGCCTCAGCTGTCCTGGAATTCGCTCTGTAGACCAGGCTGGCCTAAACTCACAAAGATCCACCTGCCTCTGCCTCCCAAGTGCTAAGATTAAAGGCGTGCACCACCACGCCCAGCTCAGAATGAAACTCTTAAAAAAATAAATGGTAAGTCTAAATTTTACTCTTTCAAAGATGAACTATTTACTGTCTTACATATATCACCCTGTACTATTATGTAAACCAAGAGCATGTAAAATTCCCTTTGTTACGTAACAACAGTTTCTAGTAAATATAATTAAAAAACAATAACCAAAAATTCTTCCTCAGAAGAAGCAACAAAAAGGCCATGCGTGGTGACGCATGCCTTTAATCCCAGCACTCCGGAGGCAGAGGCAGGTGGATCTCTGTGAGTTTAAGGCCAGCCTTGTCTACATAATGAGTTCCAGAACAGCTGGGGCTACAGGGAGAACCTGTCTCAAAAAGACCAAGGGGGGGAAGAATAGCAACAATGGATGAAAAACAGAACCTGAACCTGTATGCTAGAGATACTGTCTACATGATGTCTCTCTACACACATCAGTATCAGAACATCTGTTACCTATCTCAAAGTTACAATTTATTATGATTTAGACAAACTTACAGTGTTCACATAAGCCTCAAAATTTTAATATTGATTCAAACACATTTAAAAAAATTAAAATTATCTAAACTCACAGGAATAGATAGATGGCTCTGCAGTTAAGAGTACCGGCTGCTCTTGCAGAGGGTCTGGGTTTATTTCCTAGCACCAACATGGTGGCTAACAACTGTTGGAAACCCCAGTTCCAGGGGATCTAATGCCCTCTTCTGGCCTCTGGAGACATTGCATTTACAGGTGCACTTACATTCATACACATAAAACATAAAATATCTAAATTCATACAATTTGACTACTAAGACTAATTTTTTAAAATTATACCCAGAATGTATATGAGTTTTCAAAAAAATGACCTTAATACTTTTGAAATTTTTTTAAATATTTATTTATTTTCTATGTGTATGAATGTACTGTCTGCATGTAGGTCTGTGCACCCGTGTGGTGCAATGCTGCAGAGGTCAGAAGAGGGTGTTGGATTCCCCTGGAACTGGAGTTCTCCTGGAATTGGAGTTACAGACGGTTCTCAGCTGCCATGTGGGTGCTGGGGATCAAACCCAGGTCCTCTGCAAGAGCAGTCGGCACTCTCAACCGCTAGGCCATCTCTCCAGCCCCAATACTTTTGAATTTTCTAAAAGAACAAAAGCTGATGATACACATATATATATTACCTCTGAGTCCATCTTTGGAGATAACGTACAGGTCAATACATGGTCTCCTATGTTTTGGGGATTTTGTTTCAGAAAGCTGTACATTGACAGAGCAGATTCAGGACTCTCTAACTGAAGAATCACCTTTAGAGAAAAAAAAAAATTTAAGTATGAATTTAAAAATCAGCAGTTCTTTTTAGTATAAACTCAGAACTGAGAATAAGGATCAAAACATTTATTTACTTGAGTTTTAAGAAACATTATTTACAATAGCCAAAATGTAGAAGCATCCCAACTGTCTATCAAGTGATGAACAGTTTCTAAAAACATGGTTTAAGCCCGGCCTGGTGGCACATGCCTTTAATCGTAGCACTTGGGAGGCAGAGGCAGGCGGATCTTTGTGAGATCAAGGTCAGCCTGGTTTACAAAGTGAGTTCCAGGACAGCTAGGGCTATAGGGAGACCCTGTCTCAAAAAGACCAAAAAAATAAATAAATAAAAATAAAAACATGGTTTAAATATTCAAGAGAATACAATACTGTTTAGCCTTAAAATGGAAGGAAATTCTGATACATGCTACCAACATTAATGAACCTGGAATACATGCTAAGTGAAATAAGCCAGTCACAAACCAGCAAACATATATCAATAAAATATGTATGTGGCATTTGGAGCATTCATTTATAGAAACAGAAATAGTGTAGTGGTTGAGAGCCTGGTGTGCTGGTTTAGAGAACTCTCATTTAGTGGACAACAAGTGTTACTTGGGGAAGATGGAAAAAATTCAGGAACTGAATGGTATTGATAGTTAACAATGCAAATATATTTAGTATAAGTGAATTGACATTCAAAATATAGTTAAAATGGTAAGTTTATGATTTTAAGTATATTGTAAAGTCATACCAAAAAATATTTTTAAAAATCTTCCATTCTTTAAAATGCAGGAATAATGTTTAAAGCTTTAACGGTTTAGAATATCTGCCACCTTTGCCCCACGTTCTTCCATCCTATGTCCCACCATTTCTACAGTTAAAGACATACTTTATCAGTTCAAATGATAACAAAGAAATTAATATGTGGTTGTTGGTGGCTATATATTTCTCATGAAGTACTATTACAATAAAGTAACTCTGATACAAAGCCCTGCCTTTATGTAATATACTGCTGACCAAAATCTGTTTTTCATGTAAGCTTGTTAGCAAAACCTGTAATCCCAGCACTTAGGGAGGCAGGGGAAAGAGGATGTCAACTCTTAAGGCTAACATAGGATACACAAAAAAACCCAAAATTTTAAGTCATATAGCTGAAATGCATATTTAATATAGAAAGGAAAGCAAAATATAAGCACATCAACAATTTTGGTTTTTAATTTTAAGAACAGAAGCCAAAAATGAAATTAATTTAAATTAACAAATAAATCTAACTATTCTAAAAATCTAACATTGAGCCGGGCATGGTGGCGCACGTCTTTAATCCTAGCACTTGGGAGGCAGAGGCAGGCGGATCTTTGTGAGTTCAAGGCCAGCCTGGTCTACTGAGTGAGTTCCAGGACAGCTGGGGCTACAGGGAGACCCTGTCTGAAAAAGCCAAAAAAAAAAAAAAAAAAAAAAAAAAATTAAAATAAAAATCTAACATTGTGCTTTTCATTTTATAAATATGAAACTACTTGGCCAGATGTAGAAGAGGCAAATAACCCTCCAGGTAAGATAATGCTCTCTACAATACTCCGGGTAAGATAATACTCTTTACAATAGTTTGCTGAGTCTTTTTTTTTTTTAAATATTTTTTTATTTTATTTTATTTTATTTCATTTTATAAATATGAAACTACTTGGTCAGATGTAGAAGAAGAGGCAAATAACCCTCCAGGTAAGATAATGCTCTCTACAATACTCCAGGTAAGATAATACTCTTTACAATAGTTTGCTCTCTGAGTCTTTTTTTTTAAATATTTTTTTATTTTATTTTATTAATGTGTATGAATGTACTGTCTGCATGTTGGTGCACCCGTGTCGTGCAGTGCCGAGGAGGTCAGAAGAGGGTGTTGGATTCCCCTGGAACTGGAATTAAAGACGGTTCTTAGCTACCATGTGGGTGCTGGGAATCAAACCCGGGTCCTCTGCAAGAGCAGTCAGTGCTCTTAACCACTGAACCATCTCTCCAGCACCCTATACCTTTAAATTTTTTTTTTCTTAAAGAATGCCGAGTGTGGTGGCACACACCTTTAATTTTTTTTTTTATTAATTTTATTTCTGTATGTGTATGAGTGTACTGTCTGCATGGAAGTCTGCGCACCGTGTCGTGCAATGCCGCGGACGTCAGAAGAGGGTCTCGGATTCCCCTGGAATTGGAGTTTCAGACGGTTCCAGTCCTACCTTTAAATTTTTTATGTGTATGAAAGTACTGCCTGAATGTATGTAAATGCACCATGTTGTGTAACACCTACGCATGTCAGAAAAGGGTATCAGATCCCCTGGAACTGGAGTTGTAGACATCTGTCAACTGCTTTGTGGGTGCTGGGGATCAAACCCTGGTCCTCTCCAAGAGCAGCCAGCGCTCTTAGCCATTGAGCCATCTCTCCAGTCTCTTAATATATTTTTCTAAATTATTTCTAAATTATTTATTTATTACCCGTGGAAGCCAAAAGAGGGTGTCGGATCCCCTGAAACTGGAGTTAGTAATGGTTGTTAGCTGCCATGGGGTACTGAGATTCAAACCTGGGTCTTCTGCAAGAGCAGCCAGTGCTCTTAATCACTGAGCAATCTCTCCAGGCCACCAAACCTCCTCCTCTTGCCCAAGTTTTCTAGCTGGTCTAATGTTGCTTATTCCCCCAGCTTTCTAGAGCATGACTTCGGAAGGAATTTACCTTGTTTTTATTACTCATGAATACATGGTGATCCACTTTTCCAAACTGTTGCCCAACACAAAGTACACACTGAAGTCCATCTTCTGGTAAATTGCCAAGATGTACAAATCGGTTGTGTATTTTATCAATATTTACCTGTAGTATTTTTTGAGAAAATATTGAGGAAAAATAAGGTTGAATGTCAAACTGTAAAACATAGATTAAAGACGGTTCTTAGCTGCCATGTGGGTGCTGGGAATCAAACCTGGGTCCTCTGCAAGAGCTGTCAGTGCTCTTAACCGCTAAACCATCTCTCCAGCCCCCATACCTTTATATACCTTTAAATTTTTTATATATAAAAACATATTTTATATAAAAAACATATATATAAAAACACATATATACATATATATGTAAATATACGTATTTACATATATAAACAACTTAACAAATGACATCAAGTTAGAATGACTGTCAAGTACATGGTTTTTCTATGTTTGCATTTTGGCTTGTCTCTAAGAGATCCTAGCAGCTGATTTTAGATCATATAGACACTGAAAAGTTTTTGCATTAGTTGAATTTGAATAGCATGTAATATCATAGAGGCCAAATGAAGTTTTCTTTCAAGAATACAAAAATGATTATCTGGATGAAAATGGTGAGGTGGTGTATTACGTTCCAATCAAGCCAGAGGTACACAGTGAGACCCTGTGGGAAGAAGGAAAGAGAGAAAGAAAAAAGAGAAAGACAAATAAAAGCGAGAGAGAGAGAGAGAGAGAGAGAGAGAGAGAGAGAGAGAGAGATACAGAGGTTTTCCCACACCCAGTGCTGGGGAATGAAACCCAGAAATTCATGCATGCCATCTAACACTGAGCTATTCCTCTAGCCCACAGTAAGATCTTAAATTTAGAACTGAGTACTAAATAAAATGAAATAATAGAACAGGAAGTATATTTCTACTATCAACTTGCTTACTATCCATAAACATCCTCAAATAGGACACTGACCTATCTGGCTACCAATTATGCATTCCAGTATTTAGAAAAGTCAGTTCTCAAAATGCATTACGCCCAACAGCTTTGTACAATAGCTCTGAATGCATTTTGGAAACAACAACAACAACAACAGAAAAGACTGCATCAAAGAACTGACTAAAACAGTGAACTTCTGCTCAAAACAGTCAACTTCCCCATGGAAAATATTGAGAAAGACTAAGAGATGAAAAGCATGTTTGGCAGAATGCATGAGCTCTGGCGGGGTGGGGGAATGGGCGGGAACATGGGTCTAGATTTGTTAAAAATAAATAAATAAATAAATTTATGTGGAAAAAAAAAAAAGTCAGTTCTCATCAGGTACTATTATAATAATTCTCATTTTACCAAGAAGAGCTATCAGTTATCTCAAATCTTAAAACTGTTATTAATGTTTGAATTCCTAAAAAATAAAATAATAAATGATCAGTAAACAAAAGCATTTAAATGTAAAACTCACCTCTGGGTCATTTTCTTTAATCAAAGTTGTAAACAGAGCTTCCTAAAAAGTCAAACAGACAAATGTAAAAGGTGTAAGCTCTTTGTCATTCATGTAATAATACTTCAGTCAAGATTTGTTATATAATTGGTCATGCAAATATGCATTACCCAGTATTTCATAAAATCAGGCAGCAAAAGTTCTACTACTTTGAAAAATGTGTCCTTATCCTTGAAAATGTTAAGTCTCTTATTTTATCTACCCAGTTTACTTTTTCCCATTTCCTTAGGCTTATTGCAGGCAAATAAACAATATAATGATTTGTTGCTATTTAATTATTAGAAAAAAAAAAAGACCAAAAATGGCATAAGAAAAAGAGTCAGAACTGGGAACTATGTAAGAAAACCTTTGTATAGAGAAATGAAATTTGGGACTATCATTCAACTTTTTCTTTTTGATTCTACTCACATATATAAACAACTTAACAAATGACATCAAGTTAGAATGACTGTCAAGTAAATGGTTTTTCTATATTTGCATTTTGGCTTGTCTCTAAGAGATCCTAGCAGCTCATTTTAGATCATATAGACACTGAAAAGTTTTTGCATTAGTTGAATTTGAATTTGAATAGACTTGAACTTCATGTCAATCTCAAGGCTTTGTGGTGAAAGTACTTGAGGAAACAAAACATAGAAAGCATAATGAACTACTGTACTACTTTGATGGTCCAGTAGTAGCTTTTAAGAGATAAACATTGGCGGGGCATAGTGGCACACACCTTTAATCCTAGCACTCAGAAGGCAGAGGCAGGCAGAGCTCTGTGGGTTCAAGGCCAGCCTGGTCTAGAGTGAGCTCCAGGCCAGCTGGGACTAAAGGTAGACCCTGTCTCAAAAAGACCAAAAAAAGGAAAAGAAAAAAAATAATAAAAATAAATATTGAAAAAAAAGGAAAAAAGGTTCATATACAAACCAAATAAGATTGGGGCTAGAGAGATAGCCTAGCAGTTAAGAGCACTGACTGCTCTTGCAGAGGACCCGGGTTCGATCCCCAGCACCCACATGGCGGCTAAGAACCATCTGTAACTCCAATTCCAGAACTCCAGTTCCAGGGGAATCCAACACCCTCTCCAGACCTCCGAGTTGCACATGGGTGCACAAACCTACATGCAGACAGTACATTCATACACATACAAAAATAAATAAAATTTAAAAAAAATTAAAAAAAAAATCAGATAAGATCTACTGAGGTACTAAATGTGACAACTGGGGGGTTGGGAGTCAAAGACAACCTTCAGTAGTATTCCTTGGTTTACAATGAGATAACAGCAGTGGAAAAAGCTTTTTTTCAATCAGGTGTTTTTGGTTTTTTTAAATAACCCAACATATATATGGAAGAGGATTACCTCAAAATGAAAGGAACTCTCAAACAGTGGAGTGATAATTGAAAGGAGAGGAATCATTCTTAGCCTAAGTAAACAAACATGTGATACAAACAAGAAAACTAGGTAAACAGAATACATCTGAGTAAATAAAAAAAATAAATAAACAGAATAAATCTGAGTTTAAAAATTTATTATGGATGGGAATGGTTGTGCATGAATTTAATCCCAGCACTTGGGAGGCAGAGGCAGGCAAGCTCTGTGAGTTGAAGCCAACCTGTTCTACATATTGAGTTCCAGCCAGCTGGGAATTAAGAGAGACCCTGAAAAACACACACACACACACACACACACACACACACACACACACACACACACACACACACAAAATCTAGCAAAAAAGGGCTCCTGAACACAGTGGAGGCTGAGCTGGAACCTCAGATGGAGACTGTAGACCCAGTCCACCAGCCATCTGGGTTAGCAGAGACCCCACCCTCAAACTCAATCCACCTGCTCACTGCCATCCAATTCATAGTCAGCTACAAGCCCATGTAGCATCGCATGACTGTGACCTGAGGTAGGAGGCCCTAGAACCAGCCCACCACCCCAACTACTCGAATTCTGAGAGCACACAGTGTCCTGTCCCACTGATGGAAGATAAGGACCCAGTCCTTCCAAACAGCATTGCCTATTCACACTATGTGGCCAGCACCTGCCATCTAACAACTACTTGTAGAGCCTGTCAAGCCTTCTATAGACAAGCTGTGAGAATCATCTAAGAGACAAGATTTGCTCCTAGCTTAGCTGAACCAGTATCTCTTCTGACACTCACAGATCAACACAAGAGAGGGCTCCAGGAGTGAAACAAAGCACTACTCAGCTGGGATACAGCCTGACAAGTGGGGCTAACAGTAAACAAAGACCCAAACACCCATTCAACAAAGGCAAGACCAGCTATCCATACCAAAAACAACAACATAATTTCAGGTGCTTAGGTCCCATCACAAAAATATAAACCACATGAATAACCAGATCTATATGTCTCCTTCAGGAATTAGCACTTCTTTAATGTTTCCTGAGAAAAGCAACTAAACTGATACACAAGATAATGATTTCAAAGCAACAATTTTAAGTATCATCAAGAACTCAAAGAGCCAAAAAAAAAAATCTGGGTGTGGTGGTGCACGCCTTTAATCCCAACACTTGGGAGGCAAAGGCAGGTGAATCTCTGTGAGTTCAACAACCGCCTGGTCTACAAAGTGAGCTCCAGGTCAGCTGGGACTAAAGGGAAACCCTGTCTCAAAAAAGAAAAAAAAAAAAAAAA
>VZQC01012836.1:998119-1055923 GCA_009823505.1 Rhizomys pruinosus
AAAAAAAAAAAAAAAAAAAAAAAAAAAAGAACTCAAAGAGAATGTGAATAAAAGACTGAATTAAAATCTCAAAAACAGATGAAGTAAAACAATTCAAGGCACAAAATTAGAATTAATAAAAGAATCTCTATACCAGGTATTGTGGGACATTCTCAGCACTTGAGAAACAAAGGCAAGTGGATCTCTTTTTCAGGCCAGCATGGTCTACATAGGAAATTAAAGGCCAGCCAGAGCTATATAGTGAGACCATGTCTCAAATAAAACCTGAAATTAAAAGCCCGGCGTGGTGATACACACCTTTAATCCCAGCACTTGGGAGGCAGAGGCAGGAGGATCTCTGTGGGTTCAAGGCCACAGAGCGAGCTCTAGGCCAGCTGGGGCTATAGGGAGACCCTGTCTCCCAAAAAAGATTAAAAATTTTTTTATTTATGTCTATGAGTGTATTGCCTACATGTATATAAGTGCGCCTATATCATGCAATTCCCATGAAGATCTGAGGGGGTGTCAAATTTTTCTGGAACTAGAGTTAGGGACAGTTGTTAGCTGTCATGTGGGTGTACTGGAAGTCAAACCTGAGTCACATGCATGTGCACTTAGTGTTGTTAACAGCTGAGTCATCTCTCTAGCCCATTTTGACTCTTATATGTTGTGGGAGTTTTTCTGGTCCAGTTTATTTGGTGTTTTGCATGCCTCTTGCACCTTGAATAGGTTATCTCCTTATATTTGGGAAATTTTCTTCCATAATTTTGTTGAAAATACTTTGGGTATTTTACCTGAGTTTCTTCTTCTATACCTGTGAGTCATAAGTTTGGTCTTTTTATAGTGTTCCTGTATGTTCTATTACTTGGTTATTTTAGATTTAACATTTTGAGTACTCCGTTTCCTCAATGTTTTATCTTTGACACTTGGTATTCTCTCTTCTACTTGATCCAATCTGTATAGGTCAGGCTTCTCTTTGAGCTTTTTATTTAACTTTTAATTTCAAGTTTTTGTTTTGTTTTGTTTTTTGCCTTTTTGGGACAGAGTCTCCCTGTAGCCCCAGCTGGCCTGGAACTCGCTCTGTAGACCAGGCTAGCCTTGAACCCAGAGATCCTCCTGCCTCTGCCTCCCAAGTGCTGGGATCAAAGGCGTGAGCCACCACGCCCAGCTTAAAGATGGTTCTTAGCCACCATGTGGGTGCTTGCTGGGAATCGAACCCCGGTCTTCTGCAAAAGCAGTTGGTGCTCTCAACAGCTGAGCCATCTCTTCAGCCCCTGAAAAAGGGGACATGGCCAAGCAAGGTGGCACACACCTTTAATCCCAGCACTCAGGAGGCAGAGGCAGGTGGATCTCTGTGAGTTCAAGGCCAGCCCTGGTCTACATAGTGATTTCCAGGACAGCTGGGGCTATAGGAAGAGAATACCACCACAAAAAAATAATAGGAATCAGGGGCTGGAGAGATAGCCTAGTGGTTAAGAGCGCCGACTGCTCTTGCAAAGGACCTGGGTTCGATCCCCAGCACCCACATGGCAGCTGAGAACCGTCTGTAACTCCAATTCCAGGAGAACTCCAGTTCCAGGGGAATCCAACACCCTCTTCTGACCTCCACGGCATTGCACAACACGGGTGCACAAACCTACATGCAGACAGTACATTCATACAGAGAAAACTAAAAAAAATATATATATATAAATTAAAAAAAATTTTTTTAAAGAAAATAATAGGAATCAATAAAAAGATGGTCAATAATAACTCTCAATATTAATGGCTTGAATTCCTCAATAAAAAGATAGACTTAACAGTCTGAGAAAATAGGATCCATGTTTTCACTAATTTCAAGAAACATACCTTATCATCAATGACAGACAACACCTGAGGGTAAACAGATGTTAAAAGGTATTCTAAGCACACAGAACTAAGAAACAACCATGCATAGCTATTCTAACAAATGACAAAATAAGATTTCAAACCAAAACTGGTCCAAAGAGATAAGGAAAGACACATTTCATACTCATTAAATGAAAAATAAAGCAAGAGGATACTACAATCCTAAACTATATGCATCAACCACAAGGTACCTAATTTCATAAAAGGAACACTAACAGACCTAAAATCACAGATGCCCCCAACACAATGATAGTGGGTGACAATACTCCTCTTTAACCAACAATTAGGTCATTCAAACAAAAAGTAAAAAAAAAAAATCCTCGATTTAAATGACATCATAAATCAAATGGATCTAAGACATTCTACCCAAACAATAAATACACTTTCTTCTCAAGCAGCCAATGGAATTTGTTGAGATTTGCTTTTTGTCCCAACAAATTGAGGAAAAGTGAAATAATATCCAGTATTTTATCTGACCACAACATAATAAAACTGGGTATCAACAACAATAGAAATGGAAACTAAAAACATGGAAATAAAAACTTGGTTAAGGAAGAAATCAAGAAAATTTAAAATTCTTCTACTTGAGTGAAAGTGAAAACAGAACATAACAAAATCTATGAGCAACAATGAAGGCAGTCCCTAAAAAGAAAATTCATAGCACGAAGTGCCTACATCAAAAAACTGGAAAGATCTCATATTAATGATTTAATAATGTAACTAAAGGCCTTAAAATTCACAAACCATTAGCCAAATTAATCAAAACAGAGAGGACCCAAGTTAATAAAAATCAGAGATTAAAATAATATTACAAAGGATGCTGAGGAAATTCAGAGAAACATAAGGAAATACTTTATCTTCCACTAAACTGGAAAATCTAAAAAATGAATTTCTAGACATGCATGACCTACCAAAATTAAAGATGAAGTAAACAATTAAACAGAACAGTAGCAACCAATGAGATAAAAGCAGTAATTAAAAAATCTTTCAACTAAAAAACTCCAGGAAGAGTGCTGAATTCTATCAGACCTTCAAAGAAGAGCTAGCACCAATACACTTCAAATTATTCCATAAAATAGAAAAGGAAGAAATACTTCCAAATTCTTATGAAGACAGTATTACCCTGATACCAAAACCAGGCAAGAATCTAACAACAACAACAAAAAAATTACAGGCCATTCTCTCTGAGGAACATTGACAAAAAATTCCCATTAAATACTTGATATGGGGCACAACAAAAAAATTATTCACCATGAACAAGTCAGCTTTCCCCCAGAGATGCTGGGATGGTTCAACATATGTAAACCTGTAAGTGTAATCCCCCACATAAACAGACTCAAGGACAGAAACCATAGGACCATCTCATTAGATGCATAAAAGGTTTTGACAAAATCCTTCATAATAAAAGTCATTAAGAATCTAGGGAAGCCGGGCATGGTGGCACACACCTTTAATCCTAGCACTTGGGAGGCAGAGGCAGGCGGATCTTTGTGAGTTCAAGGCCAGCCTGGTGTACAGAGTAAGTTCCAGGACAGCTGGGGCTGCAAGGAGACCCTATCTCGAAAAGAGAAAAAAAAAAAAAGTGGTTTTAATTTGCATTTAATTATTAGCGATGTTGAACACTTTTTAAGATATTTCTCAGCAATCTCTAATTCCTCACTTGTGAAGTCTCTGTTCAACTCTTTGCTCTATCTTTTGAGTGAGTCATTTGTTTTCTTTCTTCTTTGTTTTTTGAGTAGTTTATATACTCTAGAAATCAATGCTTTGTCAGATGTACCTGCAGTGAAGGTTTCCTCCCACTCTGTGGGTTTTCTCTTCACTTCCTTGACTGTTTCTTTTGATGTACAGAAGCTTTTGAGCTGAATGAGGTCCCATTTGTCAATTGTTGATCTTATTTCCTACACAGCTGCTGTCTGATTTAGGAAGTCTTTTCCTACATCTATGTCTTATAGGCTGCTGCCAACTTTTTCTTCTATCACCTTCAGAGTTTTGAGTTTCACGTTGAGGTCTTTGATCAGTTTGGAATTGAGTTTTAATTATTTTTTAAATAAAACATAAAATGTAAGAAAACTTCAGTTTGTGCATGAGTCTGTAAAGGACTCTATTCATACTGGGTTTTCTCCATGCACTGTTTTTTCTTTTAATACTTATTTTGTTTCCCCTTACACATATTAGCGAATGAACAGTTTGGGACCTTAAAATTTAATTCAATTAGTTTCTTTAGAAGACTTTTTCATGAGCATTGCCCTATCTCCAGGCTGTCCCACCTTCTCAGGCAGTCAGCAGTACACTGAGGCAATGCAGTCACCCTGTCCCTACCAACATGGCAAACGTGATTATAACTCACACTCTCCTATGAGTAGAATGGATCTTAGAATCCTTCTCTACATGACATTCCAAGCAAGAAACTGGGAACATTTTCTCATTTTGTAGGCTGCTTTTTTCAGTCAATAAATAGTTTCTTTTATAGNAAAAAAAAAAAAAAAAAAAAAAAAGGAATAAATCTAAGGAAGTAAAAGACTTGTAACACAAAAAACTTAAGATACTGAAGAACTTGAAGACATTATCAGAGGATGGAAAGACTCTCATCTCATGGATACCAAGCCTTTGGGAAAAGAGTCAAAGGATCATCCTACAAAAAAAGCAATTTATAGATTTAATGTAATGCCCACCAAAATAATTCTTCATGCATATTGAATAGTTTTAAATTTCATGTGAAAATACAACAAACCCAGGATAGTGAAAACAATCCTAAACTTTAAAATAACTTGTGGAAGTATCACCATAACCTGATTTTAAATTAAATAAAAAGCTACGATAATAAAAGCAGTCTGGTACTAACATTTAAAAACAGACGCATTTGTTAATGGAATAGAGAAGAACTGAGGACCTAGGTATAAATCCATACACATATGGCTACCTGATTTTTTTTTTCTGTAGGTGTATGAATGTAGTACTGTCTGCATGCAAGTCTGTGCACCCGTGTCGTGCAATGCCGCGGAGGTCAGAAGAGGGTGTCGGATTCCCCTGGAACTAGAGTTCTCCTGGAATTGGAGTTTCAGACGGTTCTCGGCCACCATGTGGGTGCTGGGGATCAAACCCGGGGTCCTCTGTAAGAGCAGTCGGCGCTCTTAACTGCTAGGCCATCTCTCCAGCCCCTTTTTGTGGTCTTTTTGAGACAGGGTCTCCCTGTAGCCCCAGCTGTCCTAGAACTCACTCTGTAGACCAGGCTGGCCTTGAATTCACAAAGATCCGACTGCCTCTGCCTCCCGAGCGCTAGGATTAAAGGTGTGCACCACCATGCCCAGCAGCTACCTGATTTCTAATAAAGAGGCCAAAAATACACACTGGAAAGAAAAAAAGATAACATGTTCAACAAACAGTGCTGGACAAACATGTAAAATGAAACTATATCCGTATCTCTTAACCTAAAGAAAACTCAAATCCCCAAAATACTTGGAAAATTGACGGTGTAAGTCAATTATTTACCTCATCTTTTATGTCCACGCTTTCAGGAGCCACACTTATGGAGAGCTGATTTCCATCCATGGATATTGGGAAACAGGTGTAAAATTTTACCATAGAATCTGCAGCTTTTTTGTTTATTTCTATGTATGCCTTTTAAAATGAAAATTGTAACAATATATTTTAAAAATATGAAAACTGTAACAATGAAAAAAAAATTATTTCTGAGGACAGAATAATACAACCACAGACAAGAAACAAGTGAATTCATAAGGCAATATTTAAAAAGAAAGCAAGGCATTTTATAACTGAAATGAGAAAGGTGCTTTGTTTTCCAACCCCTAAGCAGTGGGATTAGAAGCTTGGACTACCACATTCAGTGCAAAAAAGGTTCTATCTTATTTACTCCATCAATAACAGTACTTAGCATGTAGCAGAAATTTTATGAATATTCTTTAGTAATTAAAGAAGGATGAGAAATTTAAAAACCAAACAAATGTGTCTGGTCAGGACAATTATTTTTCATTTTGCTTTCTTTATAGGTGTAAAATTATAGCTTTATACATTTCTCATTTTGTTTTGGGTTTTTTGTTTTGAGTCTTTTTGAGGCAGAGTCTCCCTTAAGTCCCAGCTAGACCAGACTGGCCTCGAGCTCATAAAATCCTCCTGCCTCTGCCTCCTGAGTCCTGGGACTAAAGGAGTATACTACCATGCCCGACTCATACATTTGTTTTAATTCTTCTAGCTGGGTAAGTAGAGATGTTGAACTTCTTTCACACATCAGGTAACTAGTATAATGGCAATCTTCTATACAGCTATGTACAACTGTAGATCAATTTTTAAATAACTTTGTCTTTATGGCATATCAATTTATTTAATTTTTAATATGCTATAATATAATATGGAAATGAATCTTTGTCTTCCAGTTATGACAACTTTCATTAAGTTTTATGTTAATTTTAACCTAACAGACATTTAAATAATTCCTAAGTTTTAAATTACTTGCCATTCTTAATGGTGTATTGGTATTTCTGGTTGCCTCAACATGAACAATTCCTTTATCCAGTGAATCCAAGCTGCATATAATATCTGCCCATTAGTCACTTAATGATAATCTGCTACCAGTTTGAGTGTTAAAAAACAGTAGCACCTATGTTCAAGGAACCTTTATTTTATATCATGCCAAGAATGGTGATGGTCTGAAGAGATGGTTCAGCAATTAAGACCACTGGCTCCATTTGCAGAGGACCTAGGTTTGACTCCCAGCACCCATATGACAGCTAACAACCACCGACAACTCGTGCATTGCACAACAGAGGTGCACTTACATACATTCAGGCAATACACTCACATACACATAAAAAAGTAAACAAAGTAGAGATACCAGCAGTTGTATGTGCCAAAGAGAAGCCCTGAGGTGCTTCCTGAGAGCCAAAAACCAAAGTGGTCTACAGACATGCATGGGCTACGAGACAGCTCAGTGGCCTACAAACATGCATGGAGCCACGAGGCAGTTCAGTGGTCTACAAACACGCATGGGACCACAAGGCTGTTCAGTGTTAACATCTAAGTTTAATCTCTGGGAAGCAAATGCTCAAGTTCTGAAAATCTATGATGGTAAGAATGAATCTTAAAAAATATGTACCAGCTTTGCTGTCATACATCAAACTGCCAAAGTTAGTGTATGATGTTTAGTTATCGAGAAAAAGTCATTCAATCTATCCATGTATGAAATGAGAAAAAAATATAGACTATATGAGGTTCAGTACTATCCGTTTTCAGGCATCCATTGGGGTCTTGGAATACAATCTCCAAGGATAAAGGAAAACTACCAATAACAGAGTCTGGTATGTTTCCACACAATTTCTAGAAAACTATTATATCTCTAAGTTTAAAATTATACTCAATGCTATTCAAAACTAAGCACATAATATAGGTTTATTTGCTTATGTTTTGTATGTATTTATATCTATGTATTTATCCAGATGTATTCCTTCCATATATAATAAATACAATCAGAACTTATTTTTCCCTTGTTTTTCTAAACTGAGACAGGTTTTCTCACTATGTAGCTCCAGGTGGCCGTGATTTCATAGAGAACTACCTGCCTCTGCCTCCCCAATGCTGGGACTAAAGATGTGTATCACCACATCTGGCTTTCAAGTAATTAAAATTTTGAATGAAACATATTTTAAGTAACCCAGTCCTCTTCACTGAAACGACATCCAATTAGGACACTACTAAAATAAAGAATATCTGTTTTATATCTTTGAAATACTTTAGTTGGGCTGCAGATGTAGTTCAGCAACACGTGCCAACCATGTACAAGGCCCTAAACTCAATTCTCAACATCATACAAAAAAAAAAGTGCATGTGTATGCACAAAGAAAAGCTGGGGTGGGACAGAAGAATCATGAGCTCAAGGCCAGGCTGGACTATACCCCAAGATCGTATCTTAAGAACCAAAACAATACTTGGATGGGAAGATGGTTCAGCAATTAAAAGAGTACTTGAAGTTCTTCCAGAGTACCCAGGTTTGGCTCAAGCACCCAAATGGCACTCATGGTCATCAGCTAGCCTAAGTTCTAGGAGATCTGATGGTCTCTTAGGGCCTCCATTAGCACTGCACTCACTTGGGGCACTTATGTGCATGAAGGCAAAACATTCATACATATAAAATAAAAATAAATAAAATTACAGTAACACATAATAAAGCTTAAAAAAAAAAAAAAAAACTCAGGTTAGCCAGGCAAGGTGGCACACACCTTTAATTCCAGCACTCGGGAGGCAAAAGCTAGTGGATCTCTGTGAGTTCAAAGCCACCCTGGTGTACACAGTGAGTTTCACGACAGCTGGGGATACAGGGAGACCTTGTCTCAAAAAGACAAAACAAAACCTCAGCATATAGAACAGCTCAATTTTGAGATGGTCTTTAGATTAGTGCACTTTTTAATTTAATGTTTTAAAAAACATGCTTGAAGACAACTGGAGAGATGACCCAGCAGTTAAGAGCACATAATGGTTTTTAGAGGACCCAGGTTAGGTTTCCAGCACTCAACCAAGAAGCTCACAACCACCTGTGATTCCAGTTCAGGGGATCTGACACAATTCTTCTAGCCTTTGTGGACTCCTGCACCCTTGTGATACACATTCACATAGGCTCAAACATATACACATAAGCAATAAATAAATCTTGAAAAAAAAGTACTTACAGATAATACAAACACCTATCAAAAATTCTTACCTTTTTATGAGATGATAAAATCAAAATGTCCTTCAAACCACCAAATGGTTTCGCCAAGTTGTAAATTTCTTCGGTAGAATATCCTTTATTAGGCAAATTAGAAATAAAAACTACACACATTTCCTCCATTCCCTTCAAAACAAATTAAGAAACTGATTAGTACTTAATTTACATTTACTACTATAGGCAGGCCAGATAAATTCAGAGGGCTGATCTGAACCTCAAATTGAATGTCCCTGTAATTTATAAATTAAAATTTTTAAATTATACAGAATCTGTCATTTAGTCTAGGTCTGTCTCTTTTTGGACTATTGTTTAGCCATCTCTGACTGAAGCTCCTTCTTTCTGGTGCTATTGCCATATTTATACGAATATGCTTTCACTGCCAACAATCAAATCCAGTGTGTCTTTTCATATTACTAAATAAGATAGTCACTCCTGGACAATACTTTTTAAAGCAAGCTTATTTACTCTCTTTAGGATTCTTTACCTACAAGTAAGTACTTTTCTGTGCTATCCCTTGACTTGGATCTTTTATTTTTCAAATAGTATTCTATCAAGCCAATTTTTTTCTTTTCTGTATGGCTATTGGGGAAATTTCTAAAGTTTCTATAGTAAACTGGTAAATTTTTATTTTCTTTGGAAGGAAAACAAACAAATCACAAACTTGTATACAGTCAGTATGGTGTGTTGCAAACGACTCCTTCTAAAGCATTTTCTAGAGAACAATGTGCCAGGCATGGTAGCGCACACCTTTAATCCCAGTGCAGAGACAGGCGGTTCTCTGTGCATTCAAGGCCAGCCTGGTCTACATAGCAAGCTCCAGACCAGCTGGGACTAAAGGGAAACGCTGTCTCAAAAATACAGAGAGAGAGAAAGATTGAGAAAGAGAGAGGAAGAAACAATGCACTATATGGAAAGTACCACAGTAGTGCTTTAAAAAGTGAGTTCAAGGCCAGACTGGGCTACAAAGTGAGTTCTAGGACAGCTGTGGCTACAGGGAGATCCTGTCTTGAAAAGACAAAAAAAAAAAAAAAAAAAAAAAAATTCAACAAAAAAAAAAAAAAAAAAAAAAAACCAATTTTTTTTTTTTTTTGGTGTTTTCGAGACAGGGTCTCCCTATAGCCCCAGCTGTCCTGGAACTCACTCTGTAGACCAGGCTGGCCTTGAACTCAAAAAGATCCGCCTGCCTCTACCTCCAGAGTGCTGGGGTTAAAGGCGTGTGCCACCATGCCCGGCTTAGTGATTCCTTAAATAAATTATCAAACACAAATGAATTTAGACTTAGCACATGACAGATCTCAAAATCTAATCAGTAAAATCTAGACTAATAAGATTTTAACATATTCTTAAAGCTACTAATTGGAAAGAGGAAATAAAAGTATCCCTTTTTGCAGATGATATGATAGTTTACCTAAGGGATTCTAAAAAGTCCACCAGAAAACTCTTAGAAACAATCAAAAGTTTCAGTAAAGTGGCGGGATACAAAATAAACCTAGAAAAATCAGTAGCCTTCCTTTACACCGACAATAAGCTACTAGAGAAGGAATATAAGGAGACCCTCCTAATCACAATAGCCTCAAAAAAATAAAATAAAATACCTAAGAATAACCAAAGACCTCTACAACAAAAAATTTAAAACCCTGAAGGAGATTGAAAATGACATCAAAAACTGGAAAGACCTCCCATGCTTATAGATTGGAAAAATATAGTAAAAATGTCTATTCTACCCAAATTAATATACAGATTCAATGCAATCCCAATCAAAATCCCCATGAGCTTTTCCACAGACTTAGAAAAAAAAAAATCCTTAAATTCATATGGAAAAACAAAAGACCCCAAATGCTAAATTAAAGCAACCCTGAGTGAAAAGTGCAATACTGGGGGGATTACATTACCAGACTTCAAGCTATATTATAGGGCTATAGTCATAAAGACAGCCTGGTACTGGCAAAAAAACAAAACCATTGACCAATGGAACAAAACTGAAGATCCAAACTTGAGCTCATATAACTTCAGCCACCTCATATTTGACAAAGGGGCCAAAAAAGCTCAATGGAGGAAAGATAGCATCTTCAACAAATGGTGTTGGCAAAACTGGATCACCATTTGTAGAAGAACAAAATTAAACCCCTACCTCTCACCCTGTACAAAAATCAACTCCAAGTGGATCAAAGATCTCAATGTGAAGGCTGAAACCCTGAAGGTGATAAAAGAAAAAGTTGAGAACAATCTACAAGACATAGGTGTAGGAGGAGACTTGCTAAACCAGACAGCAGATGCACAGGAAGTAAGGTCAACAGTTGACAAGTGGGACCTCATAAAATTCAAAAGCTTCTGTACAGAGCATTAACATCAAGAATATATAAACTACTCAAAAAACAAAGAAGCAAGACGACAAATGACCTACTCAAAAGATGGAGTAAAGAACTGAACAGTTACCACCAGTGAGGAATTAAAGATGGCTGAGAAACATCTTAACGCATTCATCATCATTAATAATTAAGAAATGCAAATTAAAACCACTCTGAGATATCACCTCACTCTAGTACGGCTAGCTAAGATTAAGAAAACAAAAGACAACAGATGCTGGAGGGGCTGTGGGGAAAGAGGAACACTCATCCACTGTTGTACACCCACAATGGAAAGCAATGTGGAGAACCCTTAAAAGACTTGGAATGAGCTTACCACCTGACCCAATCATACCACTCCTGGGTATATACCCCAAAGACTCATCCTACTGCAAAAATATATGCACATCCATGTTTATTGCAGCTCTCTTCACAATAGCGAAGAGCTGGAACCAACTCATATGCCCCTCAACCGATGAGTGGATGACAAAAATGTGGTACATCTACACAATGGAGTACTAGTCAGTGGTAAAGAAGGATGGCATTATGAACTTTGCATGTCAATGGATGGAGCTTGAAGCCATTATGCTGAGTGAGCCGTTATGCTGAGTGAGGTGACACGGTCCCAGAAAGACAAATGGAGAATGGTTTCCCTCATTTGTGGATGTTAACACCAAATCCCCCAGACAAAAGGCAAGGTGAACGACAGTATGGTTATATTTTTGATTTACCTGAAAGCAACTATGTTGTTATAATGTAAATCCCTCAATGGGCTCTAGACTCCACCCACCAATTATTTTCAGACTCTATAATTACTGTATATGGGTGGAGAGTATGTATCCATATTTTAGAATATGAAATTAATGGAGGAAAATGTGAACTCCTAAGCATAAAAAAAGACTGAGAAGCTGGTCGTGGTGGCACATACCTTTAATCCTAGCACTTGGGAGGCAGAGGCAGGCAGATCTTTGTGAGTTCAAGGCCAGCCTGGTCTACAGAGCGAGTTCCAGGACAGCTGGGGCGACAGGGAGACCCTGTCTCAAAAAGACAAAAAAAAAAAAAGACTGAGAGAAAGATGCAGGACGGTTATGACAAAATACATGATCTGGGATGGGAGGGGGTGAGGTGGGGGGAAGGAATAGGGGAATATGCCTGAACAGAAATGAAAAATGATGTATGAAATACATAAAACATCAATAAAAAATAGAGTATTAAAAAAAAAAGCTACAACCAAAAGAAAAAAATAGTGAATTTTATGTCCTTCAAATCCTATTAGAAGGCCTACTTGTTCCTCCAAAAATGACAAATAAAAACCACTTGGCATTCTAAAAATTAATGTATCTCACACTTGCCTCCAAGAGTAGAAACAAAAATAAGATTTCACAAAGGTTTATTGGGAACTAGAGAATGTAGCTGAGTTGGTAGAGTGCTTATGAAGCACACACAAAGCCCTGGGCTGTATCCCCAGCAATGCATAAACTGTGGTTGTGGCTCAATCATTCCCGTAATCCCCACAATCAGAAGTAGAAGCAGGGGGATTAGAAGGTCAAAATCATCCCTGGCTACTGCATACGTTCAAGACCATCCTGGGATACAAGAGACCTCAAAGCAAGCAAACAACAACAACAACAAAAAAAACTCCAAAAGTGTATCGGTTCTAATTTGACAAGGACAAGTTGTTATCTACTCTATTTTTGCCTTCACATGTTGTTCTCAGGGAAAACTAATCTCCAGGCACACATACATATATATTAACTGTTAAATTGACATAGTTAAAAGGGTTGAAACTAAGAAATCACAAATATTGCTGTGCATGGCAGCACAAATATTTAATCCCAGCACTTGGGAGGCAGAGCCAGGCAGATAGATCTCTGTGAGTTCAAGGTCAGCTTGATCTACATACTGAGTTCCAAACCACTTGGGGCTACAGGGAGACCCTGTCTCAAAACAACCAAAACCAAATCAGAATACGGCCAACTTATTTTTACTAGACTTTTATTATAGTCGCCCAAATAAGTATAAACACAAACTGACCTTGCTTGCTGGTTCATTTTCTGTGACTTCCAAAGGAGCTTAACATACACAAAAAAATGAAAACATGATTAATTTTTTCAAGATCTTATTTTATTCCATAATAAACAAGTTATTTGAAAAATACAACTGACAAAAGGATAAGCAATAGTAAGACATAACTGCAAAAGTGACAATGGCTTTTAAAAACACTTGGCATGTTTTTTCTATGTGTATATATAAGTGTATTGCCTGAACATATTTAAGTATACTATGTCATGAAATGCTCTCGGAGGTGAGATGCGATGGTTGCTAGCCACCATGTGGGTACTAGGAATTGAATCCAGTCCTCTGAAAAAGCAGCCAATGCTCTCTTAACTGCTGAGCCACCGCTCCAGTCCAACTTGGCTTATTTCTTATGAGAGTAAAAACTAATATAATAACACAGAGAGAGGGGCTAGAGAGATGGCTCAGCGGTTAAGAGCACTGACTACTCTTGCAGAGGACCCGGGTTCAATTCCCAGCTAGCACCCACATGGCAGCTAAGAACCATCTTTAAGCCGGGTGTAGTGATGCCCACCTTTAAACTCAGGAGGTGGAGGCAGGCAGATCTCTGTTGAGTTCCAGGTCAGCCTGGTCTACAGAGTGAGTTCCAGGCCAGCTGGGGCTATAGGGAAACCCTGTCTCCAAAAGACACACACACACACACACACACACACACACACACACACACACACACAGAACTGAAACATAATGTTCTTAATTTAAACTAGATATGACCTTAGTACTGGAAAATAAATACATAAACACAAGCTAGAATATTAAATACCTGTTTTCTTAATTATTAATTAAGCACATTAATTTTCTTTCAACTTTAAATATGAAGAACGGGGCTGGAGAGATGGCTAAGCAGTTAAGAGCACCAACTGCTTTTGCAGAGGACCCAAGTTCAATTCCCAGCACCCACATGGTGCCTAAGAACCATCTTTAAGCTGGGCGTGGTGGTGCACACCTTTAATCCTAGCACTTGGGAGGCAGGGGCAGGCGGATCTCTGTGAGTTCCAGGACATCTGGGGCCATAGGAAGAGCGTGACTAAAAAAGTAATGAATGAATGAATGAATGAATGAATGAATGAATGAATGATAGAAAGAAAGAAAGAAAGAAAGAAAGAAAGAAAGAAAGAAAGAAAGAAAGATAGATAGATAGATAGATAGATAGATAGATTAAATTAAATTTGTACTGGCCTACCTGAAATATTTTCTTCAGTACTCTTTTCAGTGGATCTGTCTTCCATACTGGTGTGTATTTCAAGGTTCGCTGCATAAAACAGTCCATTTTTAATTTCTAATAAAAAACACTAATATAATCAACCTAATGAATCTGAACCAGAATTTCAGCTACTTCAGTTTTCCTTTTGTTAACCTAAGTGAACTTATCTTTGGAAAACAAAAGAATCACTTTGAGAATTTATGTTTCGATGTGTAGGTGCGTGTGCCCAGGTTGCTCGTGTACACAGAAACTAGTAGTCAATGGTGGGTGTTTTCCTCAATCACTTTCCATCTTATATTTTGAGACAGGGTATCTCACTGAACCTAGAGCTCATCCATTCAGCTATGCTGGCCCACTGCCCCACCCAGCACTGGGATTGTAGGTGTGTACCATTGTGTCTGGATTTTCTGTGGGTACTGGGGAGCCAAATCGGGTTTCTCATGCTTGCATGCCAGGCAACTTTACCAAATGAGCCATCTCCCAGGTCTCCCTTTGAGGCTTTTTAAGAAAAATTTCAAAATACACCTTGAACCAAGAAGATCCAAAAAATAAATAAATAAAACACTGAGTGATGATAGCACAAGGTTACCTGGAACAGTCATTGGTTTATTGGAGTCTTTGTTTTTGATATTCGCAGCCTTTTTAGCTTCTAGAGACTTCTTTCCAGATTTTGCTTTTAAAAGTAGAATTGAATCATTATTCTAAGAGTTAAGAGCCCACTCAATCATTTAGCATGTTTTATATTAATATACCAATAAAGAAATAGCTCAATCTTATTGTAATGGCAGTTTATTTTTAATATTTTTATAAGTAATATTAAAAGCAAATTTGAGATTTTTTTTGTTGGCCTTAAATTAGCCCTAAGTTTCTCTTGTGAAACATAATTATACAAAAAATGTATTTTGAAATTTCTGCAAAGGTTCTTTGGAATTAGGCTACTGGAAAATATACTACTAAAAAGATCATACTAATTTCAAAAAGTACTACATATATGTTAAATAGTGCTTCATATCTTTTACAGGGAAAATGGATTTGACTAACATAGAATGAAGTAATCTGTTTTAAAGTAACAAACATTAGATAAACTGTATGCTGTGAAGGGTAATATAAAATGACAGTTCTAACAAAAGGGAAAAAAAAGGGAAAGCAAAAGGGAAAGAGAAGGAAGGAATCATTTAAAGGAGAAAATGGCAGAGCAACCCCTGATGGCATAACTATCCAACCTATACAGTTATATAGTTGTGTATATATATATATTTTATAGCCATCATATGTTGGCACAAAAATATATCTTTAATGGCAGATACTATCAAAAAACAAAGTACCAGCAAATCAAAGTCCTATAACATAAATTTTAAATTCTGGAGTATCTACCAAACTCTTCAAGATGCTGTCAGATACTAGAAATTACTACATGAATTCAAAACTTTTCAACAATGTATTCTTAAAGGAAGAACTAAAAAGCTGAATAAGACTTTCCCTCAGTAGTCTTACCTGTTTTGACAGAAGCTTTACCTTTCACAGCTACTGTTACCACAGATTTTACAGAACCCGTTGATTTCCCTAAATCACAAAAGCTACAGTCAAAACTGTTTTACTTAACTAGTATCAATTTCCAAACTACCTCATAGAAAAAACAATATAGGAATTATTTTATTTAATAACACAAAATATTATCTTTGGGGGTATAGCTCACTTTCTAAATCTAGTTATAATTTCTTTGTATGGGGTAGGTAGTCACTGAAGAATTTATCTCCTGCTGGTACTAGAAAACAGTATTCCGATAAGTTTAATATCTCCTTGAATATATGTATCAACTAGACTCTAAAATACAAAGTGCAAGGACATAGAGCAATTTTATGCTTTTACTGGTTCCGAGAGCAATTATACAGAGCCTCTCTCTCAACATATGATACCATGGATCTCACTTGAGTGAAAAGCAATTAAGAATTTATAAAGGTCACATAAAGATGGCTAATTAATTCCTAGCACCCTACCTGTACAAGATGATTTAAACTGGTCTGCTCATTCATTTTACCTATGCATCTATTACTGCTGCTTACTTTCCATAATGCTATTTTTTTTTTTTTTTTTTTTTTTTGGTCCTTTTTGAGGACAGGGTCTTCCTGTAGGCCCCAGCTGTCCTAGAACACTCTGTACGCACCAGGCTGGGCTTGAATTCTCAGAGATCCGCCTGCTTTCTGCCTCCCAAGTGCTAGGATTAAAGGCGTGCGCCACCACGCCCAGCCCTCCATAATGCTACTTATAAGCGCTATAATCATCAAAGTTGCTGTAAACATCATCAGAGAACCAAAATCCTCTCCATTATTAAACAAAATTCCCCAGTGGACAGTGAAACTCATCTCATTGAGCTATTAGTCAGGAGACGCCACCAGAAAGGCCCCAAAACAATACTTGCTCTTGCACTTCCTCTTGGTGTCCCACCATAATTAGATGGTAAGAACCTATTTCTGAGGATACCACACATCTTCATTTCATGAAATACAGAAATCAAGCTGGGACTAGGCTGGAAACTTCTTTCCTATTGGCTAGCTTTCCTTGTCCCCAAAGGTGCTATGCAAGCTGCTGGGGGAAAAAAGGCATTAAAGGTCTTAACAAGCTGCTAACTCTATAAACTACAACACCAACACTGACTTACCAGGCAAAATGTGCCCACTGGTCCAATGAAATAACCAACTGATCTGGGCCTGCTGTACAGGAGGGAATTCACACCTGGTACTGTGAACCCAGTTAAAAACTCAAGGCTGAGTTAATCTTGGGGTGTAAGGGAAAACTAAGTGTTGTTCTATACTTAAAGTAGCATGGCCTCTAACTGTCTTCTAAGTATTATGGTTGTACCAACAGACAAATCCTATCTCATTCTTAAGCAAAGAAACTTGTCTTTGCTACGCAGTACCACAAATGTAGAGACTCAAGGTTCTCGGTACAAAGCGCTAAGAATAAGTAATGGTTGAGTGCTCAGCCATAAACACAACTTTATACCACTCCATGTAAAGCTCAGGGAACATTGTGGAAGGAGATACAGAAAGAATGCAAGAGCCAGGAGCTCTGGAGATCCAACCCAGCCTGGTCTATATAGCAAGTTCCAGTCAGCTGGGGTTACAGGGTGACCATGTCTCAAAAAAAAAAAAAAAAAAAGTCAGAAGGCAAAGAAGAAGGCTGTGAAATGTGAAATGCTAGCTTCTGGGCCTGACAGTCATTGCTATCATGATCCCCATGATCCTATAGCAGCTGAAGTTGCCTCCATTGTGCCCGTTCAAGACTGGGCCTGTCATCAGTCAACCATGGATCAGGACTGGGTTCAGGACTCTATCCCTCCCTGGTGAACTATTGGCAACTGTGGAGTCTAGGGAAGAAGCAGTCACTGTCTTAACACTATGTACCCACGAGTGAGCACATTAGGCACCGAAGGACAGCTCCAAATCCCTCACACAGAAGGCCATGGTTAAACTAAGTGGATCACAAAAAGCAAAAAGGCATGAATGTGGGAAAAGGATTTGTAGGGAAGTAGGGTGGAGTAAAGGAGGTGACAGGGGTGGGAGGGAAATTGGGAGACAGGACATGGTGAGAATAACCCAATGCAGCACATGAATGTATGAAATTTTCAGAGAACAATTTTAACATAAATTATAAGGCAAGCAGGGTGGCACAAGCCATTAATCCCAGAACTAGGGAGGAAGAGGCAGGCGGATCTCTTGAGACTGAGACCAGCTTAGTCTACATAGAGAGTTCCAAGACAGCTGGGGGCTATAGGGAGACCCTATCTCAAAAACTAAAAACTACCTTTCTAATCTGAGAGATGTCAGACTTAGCTCTGAAAATTAGGATTCATAACAAGTAGCAAGGAAAAGAATACAGTCCAGAAACAGAAATTAGTAGAAAGTTGAAAAGGCTCTGATATTAATTTTTCTCCATATCTTCCACATATACAAAAGGGTAGTAGTTAAAACTGAGTAACAGAAACCTTATGAGATTAAAACTATACTTTTGAAAATTCAATTATACTAAAGAACTATTATTATCATTCATTAGAACAACTGAAAGTCTTTACCTTTTATACTCAAAGACAGACTATTTTTATTCAAATAACAATATAGGTGTCTTATATTATCTGCAATTTTGCTAATCAAAGTTTCAGTCTAAAGAAAAAAAATGTTAAAAATTTGAGAAATGTACAATTTCTAAGTTTTAAACTGGGAGACATTCTCAGTAGTATGACAATGTCCAGCTGTTCTGTTTCAAACAGCCCTGGATGCAAAACAATCCCTCTGCCCATATATGCAGATCATCCAACCGCCTCCCATTAGTCATTTAGAAGCAACCTCTGTTATCACTGGGTTGAGGTCTCACCATTCTTTTTTTTGGGGGGGTGTTCTTTTTGAGACAGGGTCTCCCTATGGCCCCAACTAGCTTGGAACTCGCTCTGTAGACCAGACTGACTTTGAACTCAGAGATCCACCTGCCTTTGCCTCACAAGTGCTGGGATTAAAGG
Source organism: Rhizomys pruinosus (assembly GCA_009823505.1). Classification (NCBI taxonomy): domain Eukaryota; kingdom Metazoa; phylum Chordata; class Mammalia; order Rodentia; family Spalacidae; genus Rhizomys; species Rhizomys pruinosus. The sequence continues at coordinate 1,016,839 of VZQC01012836.1, forward strand.
TGTGCACCACCATGCCCGGCCTCACCATTCTTGTATTCAAGTAACTCCTATTTTACTTTATTATGGACTCAAAGTGCAAGAGTAATGATTCGGGCAACTCAGATGCACACTTCCTTTTACTAAGATTCAAATATTTTAGAGACCATTTCATATAACTTGCTGTTTATCTCTTACTATGCCTAATTTATAAAATAAGCTTTTTTAAAAATTTTCTATGTGTATGAGTGTACTGTCTGTATATAGGTTGGTGCACCCTTGTTGTGCAATGCCATGGAGGTCAGCAGAGGGTGTCGGATTCCCCTGGAACTGGAGTTAAAGCTAGCATGTGGGTGCTGGGAATCGTACCCGGGTCCTCTGCAAGAGCAGTCGGCGCCCTTAACCACTGAGCCATCTCTCCAGCCCACAAAGCAAGTTTTATCATAGGAATATATACATATGTATAAAAATAAGTTTATATAGGGCTTAGTATTATCTGCAATTTCAGGCATCTACTCTATGTCTTAAAATGTATTTGCTGTCCATAAAGGAGAGAACTACTGTAAGTCTGACACCTAACTAGTCAAATCTTAGTAATTTTACATTTCGCTATAATGAAATAATCAAATGTAAAAAAGTAAGCCAGTGGAAGATATCTTTCAGTATTCTTGCCATTATCATGGGACAATTGACTTTCCTACTTACATGTGATGCCAGAGTCTAAGGGGAAAGTATCTAGTATTTATCACTAGCAGTTAAGGGATGGCTAGCAACTTTAGCTCCCAGTCCAATAATCTCTGTGTGACTCCCATACATGTATCAACAAAACATTTGTTAAATAAATGCAAATTTCAAGAAAAGTTTCCTACAACCCATGAGCTCTCAAGGAGCAGCTTCAAAGGCTACTACATGAAAATTATCCATCTGCCAATTACAATACTTCCCTTTTTTAACAAGGAAAGGACAATGTAATACACCCTGACATAACCTACATTATCAGAAAAGTTAAGAGAAAAGATAAAAGAGGATATATCAAGGCAAAGAGAAAAAAAAAATATTAGTTAAAAATCCACTACAGGGGCTGGAGAGATAGCCTAGCGGTTAAGAGCAATGACTGCTCTTGCAGAGGACCTGGGTTCAATCCCCAGCACCCACATGGCGGCTGAGAACCATCTGTAACTCCAATTCCAGGAGAACTCCAGTTCCAGGGGAATCCGAGACCCTCTTCTGACCTCCACAGCATTGCACGACATGGGTGCACAGACTTACATGCAGACAGTACATTCATACACATACAAAAATAAATAAAAAATTTTTAAAAATCCACTTCAGTAGTCAGGCATGGTGCTGCACACCTATAATTCTAGCAATTGGGAGGTTGAGGCAGGAGGACCACGATTTAAGGCCAACATTAACTATATGGCAAGTTCAAGGCCTGCTTGAGAGACCAGAGACAGTGTCTCAAAACAAAAAGAAAACCAACTTTAATTTTATAAAAACTACAAACACAGCAGGGCGTGGTGGCACACGCCTTTAATCCTAGCACTCGGGAGGCAGAGGCAGGTGGATCTTTGTGAGTTCAAGGCCAGCCTAGTCTACAGAGTTCCAGGCCAGCTGGGGCTATAGGGAGACCCTGTCTCGAAAAGACACAAAAAGAATGTTATTGGACATCTGCTTACATGTGTTTTTGACAGGCTTGGTTCCAGGTAGATTTTGGTTTTTTCCTACCATATGGCAAGCTGTTCGAATCAAAGCTTAAATATGGACTCAGGTGAAATTTAGGACACCTCTGAATTTGATCTCGTTAAATTCATTTTGCTCCCTCGTCCTACACTCGATATNTTTTTTTTTTTTTGGTGTTTTGAGACAGAGTCTCCCTGTAACCCCAGCTGTCCTGAGAGGCTGGCCTTGAACTCACAGAGATCTGACTGTATCTATCTCCCAAATGCTGGGATTACAGGCATGTGGACTACGTCCAGCTGAAGCTACATATGTCTAGAATACTAATGAAAATGTATCTGCAGAAAAGGGAGTAAAGCTCAGTAGTAGATACCTCCCTAGAATACAAAAGGCCCTGCAACTCAATCTTTAGGACTACAAGAAACAAACGGACAATACAAAAGCCAACATACCTGCAGATTTGTTTACTTTGGCTGTAGATGCCTTGGTTTGTCCAGTTTTGGCTAAGATAAGAAAAATATATTTCAATAACTCATTATAAATAACATTTAGATTTAGGTAAGAGCTAACCTTGGAATAATTTTCAAAGAACACCACAACCTTCAACCTCTTCTGTCCAGGGAATATTTCTAGGGAAATTTCTTAGGGTGGACTTGTTATGTCAAAAGGTACACTTCTAGTGCTAGGGGGATGGCTCAGTTTGTAATGTTATTTCCTTCACAAGCATGAGAACCTAAGTTAAAACTGACAAAAATTCCAAGTAAGGTAGCACATTTATAATCCCATGACTGGGAAGGTATGCAGGAGGACAGCATTCCTGAAGATGACAACTGAGGTTGGGCTCTAGCTTCCACATGTGTGTATATGCACACACACACACACATACCCCTCCCCCCCCCACACAAAATACACACATTTGATTTTTTTCATCCCCCTCTGATTCAATACATTTTAACAATATTAAACTTTCTCTGGGCGCGGTGGAGCACGCCTTTAATCCCAGCACGTGGGAGGCAGAGGCAGGTGGATCTCTGTGAGTTCAAGGCCCGCCTGGTCTACAAAGTGAGCTCCATGCCAGCTGGGACTAAAGGGAGACACTGTCTCAAAAAAAACAAAACAAAACAAAAAAAACAAAACAAAACACAACTTTCATCCAGAGAGACGATACCAATATTCCCAATATTCCCATCAATATCATGCAAGTAGGGCATCTCTATCTCCACACTACCACAATAGTATCAAGTCATTAGCCTATCCTGGTAACAAAAGGTATCAATCTTTCACTGTGAGATGGACTCTGATATGAGTTGTATTAATTTTCAGTTTTTACAGTCACTCTCTGAAATCTGCTTACTCATTATTTTGCCAATTGAACTTTTAGATTGTTGACATTTCTTTTTGGTTTTGTTTGTTGGTCTTTTCAAGACAGGGTCTCCCTGTAGCCACAGCTGGCCTGTAGACCAGACTGGCCTTGAACTCACAAAGATCCGCCTGCGACTGCTTCCTAAGTGCTAGAACCAAAGGTGTGGGCCACCATGCCTGGCTTTTTTTTTTTAAGGTACACAAAGTTACTTATGTGCAAGAATATTTTCATGTAATCAAATAACTTCCTGTTTGGGAAGTAAATTCTCACTTTGTAACTTAAGGAGTACTGACCAAATTTTCAATACCTTTACTAGCCTATAAACTGCATTAAATCTTTGCTACATTTCTAATTTATTTTACATATGAACTTTACTTTCATCAAATGAATTTTCAAACTGATAATTTCAGGATAAACACACTTTACTTCCTAACCCATTTCCCCAGGCCCATCGTTTATTATTTTTATAATTAAATTTAAAAGAAAGTAATTTTTGCTTCAGAACTCAACAGGCAACAGAAAACATGTTTCTTTTTTATTTAGAAATGATATTTTTTGCCGGGCGTGGTGGCACACGTCTTTAATGCTAGCACTTGGGAGGCAGAGGTAGGCGGATCTTTGTGAGTTTAAGGCCAGCCTGGTCTACAATGTGAGTTCCCGGACAGCTGGGGCTACAGGGATACTATCTGGAAAAGACTAAAAAAAAAAAAAAAAAAAAAGAAATGATATTTTTTAAAGGAGATAGTTATACATTCTTTTGAGAAAAAAAAAAAATCATTAAATCAAGGGTGACAAACATTTTGTGACCTGCATTTTCACATGGATTCAATTACAGTATATTATGAACTGGAGTTGACTAAACCTTGTGTCCTTCATTAAGCACATATTCATTCATTATACCATCATGGTACACAAGATACTAAAAGAATGAAACAATGAAACTAGAATTATTCCCTACCAAATTATAATACCAAGTTTTTTCTTTTTCTTTTTTTTCTTTCTGGAGACAGGGTCTCCCTGTAGCCATTGCTGGCCTGGAACTCACTTCATAGACCAGGATGGCCTTGAACTCACAGAGATCCACCTGCTTCTAGAGCTGGGATTAATGGCATGCACCTCACACCTAGCTAGCAGCAAGTGATTTAATATACAAAGTATTGCTATGAGAGAGCTGAGAGCTTCCAAGAGCCTAGGAGAGTTGGGGAAGGTATTGTATTCAACTTGGATGGTTCTTAATGTATGAATTAGGATTTGCCACCTCCTATCCTAATAAAAAAAAAAAAAAAGACACTTAACTGACTGAATCTTCAGTACTTTACCTGGAGCCCAGTAATTTGGTAATTAGTATCAGGTACTAAGTAAAGTAAACTGGAAGTCAGAACATGATTCTACACAGCAGTGTGACTATGAACTGAGTTATCAATAATAAAACAGGAAGGCATTGTAAAATGCCTTCCTGTTTTATTATTGATAAAATAATAAATCAACTGTTCTGTAAAATGCCTTCCTGTTTTATTATTGATAAAATAATAAATCAACTGTTCTGAGGCTGGCTAAAACATTTCCTCTGAAGCAGAAAAAGTAATGTGTGATGGGGGAGAGGGGTGCAAAGGGTAATTTATGAAAAGCTTAAGAAATGTAGTTTGGGAGCTAGAGAGGTTGCTCGTTAAGAGCACTGGCTGCTTTTGCAGAGGACTGGGTGTGGTTCCCAGAAAGCACATGACAGCTAACAATTGTAACTCTAGTACCAGGGTATCTGATGCCCTCTTCTGACTTCTGAGGGTCCTTCACAATGTGTGTTTGTGTGTGTGTGTGTGTGTGTGTGTGTATGTGTGTGTGTGTATATGTGTGTGTACACACGTATATCTGTCTATCTATATCTCTATCTATCTATCTCTGTATCTATCTGTATCTATATAGATATATATGCACAGGCAATACACTCATACACAAAAAATAAAAATAAGAACACATAGATATAAAGAATTGAAAGTCGGGTTTGGTGGTGCACACCTGTAGTCCCAGCACTTGGGAGGCAGATGCAGGCAGATCTCTGTGAGTTCAAGGCCAGCCTGGTCTACATGGTGAGTTGAGGATAGCTGTGGCTACAGGGAGAACCTATCTCAAAAAAAGACCAAAAAAAGAAAAAAGAAAAAAGAATTGAAGTTTTACCCTATGGGTCACTAATGGCAGAATGATCAGGTATGCTGTAAAAAGAGTATGGTAATAGAGCTGGAGAAATAGCCTAGCGGTTAAGAGCACTGACTGCTCTTGCAGAGGACCCGGGTTCGATCCCCAGCACCCACATGGCAGCTAAGAACCGTTTGTAAATCCAATTCCAGGAGAACTCCAGTTCCAGGGGAATCCGACACCCTCTTCTGACCTCCTTACCATTGCACGACACAGGTGCACAGACCTGCATGCAGACAGTACACTCATACACATACAAAAATAAATAAAATTAAAAACATATATTTATTTTTATTTATTTATTTTTTTTTACAGGGGAGAGCGCGTACGCAGTCCCCCACTACCACAAATTATGCAGTCGAGTTTCCCACGTTTGGGGAAATTGCAGGGGTCAGCACATCCAGAGTGCAATGGATAAGCCTCGCCCTGGGAAAACCACCTTCGTGATCATGGTATCTCCCCTGCCAGGTAAGTATAAAAAAAAATAATAATATATATATATATATTTAAAAGCGTATGTTAACATATGTCTATAATTCCAGTACTCTAGAGAAAGGGGTAGGAAGATCAGAAATATACAGAGATTATATCTCAAAAGAAAAAAAGAGTGAGAGGGAGCAATGTCTAAAGTTCCTCCTATTAAAAGCTCAATAAACGGGGCTGGAAAGATGGCCTAGTGGTTAAGAGCGCCAACTGCTCTTGCAGAGGACCTGGCGGCTGAGAACCGTCTTTAATTCCACTTCCAGGGGAATCCAACACCCTCTACTGACCTCTACTGACATTGCAAGACATGGGTGCACAAACCTACATGCAGACAGAACATTCATACACATAGGAAATAAATAACATAAATAAATAAAATTAAAAAAATAAAAGCTCAATAAACAATGTCCTCTTAGCAAGAACAAACTCACTGGAATAAGTGTTAAAAGTTATCGACTTGAGCCAGGCAAGGTGTTGCACGCCTTTAATCCTAGCACTTGGGAGGCAGAGGCAGGCGGATCTTTGGGAGTTCAAGGCCAGTCTTGTCTACATAGCTAGTTCCAGGACAGCCGGAGCTACAGGGAGACCCTGTCTCAAAAAAAAAAAGACCAAAAAAAATAAAAAATAAAAAGTTAATAACTTGAGTCAGGGAGATGGTTTAGTGGATGAAGTGATGGTCACACGTTGAGGACCTTAGTTCCAGTCTCCAAAACCAAAGTAAAATAAAGTTACATGCATGTAGTAATGTGCACCTGTAAACCCACTATGCCTGTGGTTTACTGAAAGAGACAGGAGAATCCTTGAAGACTCAAGAGTCAGGCAGTCTGGAATACACAATGGTGAACAAGAGATTCTGCTTGAAATAAGGTGGAAGGCACCTGAGGTTGTCCTCTGACTTAATATACACAATATGGAATGCATGTATGCAGAGGCACACGCACACCTGCACTCACACACAGACACAAATGCACGTGCAAACTTACCAGAAGAAGCTGAAGCAACAGTTTCAACGATTTTTGAAGCATCCCCCTCTTTTCTATTTAAAAGAAAAAATTCAGAAATAACTAAAAAAATAGTTCTGAGGTTCTAAAAATTCTAAAACTGGAGTGTTTGTTTATGCCTAAGAAAGTTTAAATTCATGTAACAATGGTGATTAAAATTTCTTAATTCATATGCACATTCTTACATGAAAACAGGCACTCACTTTAAAGCAGATGCAGATACTTTCTTTGAATCTGAAGTTTTCTTCTTCATTTCTTTGTTCTATGAAGGAAAAATATTTTATAATACAGAAAAATATAAAGAATTCAAGAATGAAAGCATTCAAATTCTTCCTATTGAAGTATAAATGATTATTATCCTTTTCCTACTTTCTTCAATTTGTGATCACATAGGGTTTTTTTTTTTGTTTTGTTTTGTTTTTTGGTCTTTTTGAGACAGGGTCTCCCTTTAGTCCCAGCTGGCCTGGAGCTCACTATGTAGACCATGCTGGCCTTGAACTCACAGACATCCACCTGCCTCTGCCTCCCAAGTACATAGCATAATTTTTTTTTTTTGATGCAACTCAGTAATTTTTATTGCAACTGGAAGATAATATATCACAGAAACTTTATGGTAGGTCTGGGGAAGTGTTATTTACAATAAATGAAGAAGTAGTTTGTCTTTGGCAATATGATTACACATGAAGAATGCAAAATGCAGTATGGATCCCTCCAAAGCAACACCACCAAGTCCCTTGAGCTCAGCTGGTTGTGCCGGCTCCACACTGCTGCTTTGGGCTAATGCAAACACCATTGAAACAAAATTTTTTTCTCCCTTATGATTCTCCCTTTCTGTTCATGATATTGGCAGTTTCATACAGAGAATACAGAAAAAAAAATTAGCTTCTGAAAAAAATTTATTATTATTGTAAATTAATTTGGCCCTGTAGGTCCACTGGCCAGTAAAGGTTGGGCAACTATAAAACTCAACCTCTTGGAGTTCTGATTGCTTTATACCTGTGTTTTTGTTTTCTGTAAAATAAGAATACTGCTCAGAAAAATTACAGACTCAGAGCATTAAGAAAAAGTCCAAGGGTAGATGCTTCTCAGATACATCCTAATACTTTATCCCCCGTGTTCAACATGGCAGTGCAGGCAGTGAGGATGATGGTTCAGAACTGATTTACTGAGTCAGCTTACATAGCATAATTTTAAGGCCTACCTTTTTATTAATGATGTACTTTCTATCATTATCTTTCAAAAATCTGATTATAGTACCATGACATTACAGGTATGTACCTACCATCACCCTGACCTATCCTGACCTACTCTCTGAATCCAACACATTGGTCATTATAACAGCCTCAGAAGGGACTAATTCTGTTCTCCCTCCTTTCCATCCACCCACACTCAACAACACAAAATGAGTCTGAGCTCACTATTCCTAGACTCAAAATCTCTCATCATATTCAAGAAAAAAGTCCAATAGTCTGTGTGTGTGGATTCCAAGATCCCTAGCAGATGATTAAAACTATGTACAGCACACACACATATGTACATTGTACACATACATATAATAATGAACACAATATACTGCAACTTTGATTAGGTGAATGTGGTCTCTCAAAACATTGTACTGAGGGGCTGGAGAGATAGCCTAGCTGTTAAGAGCACCGGCTGCTCTTGCAGAGGGCCCGGGTTCGATCCCCAGCACCCACATGGTGGCCGAGAACTGTCTGTAACTCCAATTCCAGGAGAACTCCAGTTCCAGGGGAATTTGAGACCCTCTTCTTACCTCCACGGCATTGCACGACATGGTTGCACAGACCTACATGCAGACAGTACATTCATACACATAAAAAAATAAATTAAAAAAAATTTTACTGAGTTTTTCACTTTAATGAAGTTTTTTTTCTTTTTTGGTCTTTTCGAGACAGGGTCTCCCTGTAGCCCAAGCTGTCCTGGAACTCACATTGTAGACCAGGCTGACCTTGAACTCACAAAGATCTGCCTGCCTCTGCCTCCCAAGTGCTAGGATTAAAGGCATGCGCCACCACGCCCAGGTTCAATGAAGTTATTTTGTGGCTTCTCTTTGCCAAAAATTACCAACGAATACCCTAAGGCCATAACTGAGTAAAGAAAAGAGTCAATGTGAAGAAAAGCACCATGAGATTTAACAGAGACCACTCTTATACGCAGCATGCTGGACAAAGATTATTTAGGGGGCTGGAGAGATGGTCTAGCAGTTAAGAGAGCTTACAGAGGACCAGGGTTCAATCCCCAGCACCCACATGGCGGCTGAGAACCGTCTTTAACTCCAGTTCCAGGGGACTCCAACACCCTCTTCTGACCTCTGCGGCACTGCACAACATGGGTGCACAAACCTACATGCAGACAGTACATTCATACACATAAAAAATAAATAAAAATTTAAAAAAGATTATTTAGATCTCTGGCAAGATGAATCAGGACACCTATATACCTTATCATACTACTCAGCCTAAAACTTATAGAATGCTTATTTCAGAATTTTCCCCTTAGTATTTTTTTTTTTTTTTTTTTTTTTCAGACAGGGTCTCCCTTTAGTCCCAGCTGGCCTGGAGCTCCTTATGTAGACCAGGCTGGCCTTGAACTCACAGAGATCCGCCTGCCTCTGCCTCCCGAGGGCTGGGATTAAAGGCGCGTGCCTTTAAGCCCACACCAGCTAGGTGTGCCACCACACCTAGCACCCCCTTAGTTTTTTTAGACTGCAATTGACCCCAAGTAACCAAATCACAGAAAAGTGAAATTTAAAATAAAGAGTACAGACAATGGCCTCCAAGAGTTTATATTACATTTTGCACCTACTTAGCATCCCAAACTACCATATGTCTTCCTATACTCCACACTCAAACACAAGGATTCTTTATGCTCGTCACATGAACTACACGGGTGTGGAAATCTGCTTTATACTGTTTCTTCATGGCTTAAACCCTCAGCTCTTCATGTGTTTGCATAAATTAACCTTTTCCATGAGACCTCTCCAACTACCTCAATGACAGTTTCTTGTTCCCCAATAAGATCATTTATATACCCATTTCCTGATCCATTGCCAACAGACATGTACAGATTCTAATTTTCTTTGTGGCATTTCTCCTTGAAGTTATTCTCCATGAGACCAAGGATATTGTTTTATTCAATATTCTAATCATGTGCCCAAAATCGTACCTGGTAACTAATGACCATTTAGTAATTACTTGTTCACAAGTATAATGTTCTAAGTTTTTTTTCTTGTTCTTTTTGAGACAGGGTCTCGTGCAACGCTGGCTGGCCTGGGAACTCAGTATGTAGACCAGGCTGGCTTTGAACTCAAGAGATTCACCTGCCTCTGCCTCCGAAGTGATGGAATTAAAGGTATGCATCATCATTTCCCCCTTTCTCATATAATTTTATACTCAGGTTTTTTGGGAGTGAGGTTGTTTTTGTTATTTCTACTATATGAGATTTCATTTCAATACCTCAACCCAATAATTTCAAAGATATTTAACTTATTTATTTCATTACTTATACAGAGGGTCACAGTGTGTAGCTTTGACAAGCCTGAAATTCATATATGTAGTCCTGGCTAAGAGAAGTGATTCTCACAAGGTGACCTCTTACCTTCAGACAGTGGCACGCATGTACACGTTCATGCCCACACACAAATAGATAAATGTAAAATAAATGATTAATTAACATTAATCTTTAAAAAAGAACAAAGAAAAAGATCTCTACCAGAAAGACAAGGAATTATGAAGTTATGATTGTAATCATTAAAAGTAGTCATACCAAGCCAGGCGTGGTGGCGCATGCCTTTAATCCTAGCACTTGGGAGGCAGAGGCAGGCGGATCTTTGTGAGTTCAAGGCCAGCCTGGTCTACAGAGTGAATTCCAGGACAGCTGGGGCTACAGGGAGACCCTGTCTCAAAAAGACCAAAAGAAGAAAAAAATTAAAATAAAAAAATAAAAATAGTCATACCAAAAAGTAATTGATATAACAGAATAATCTCAAAGAGATCTACATATATAGTCAATTTATATAGTTTTTCAAATCAATCTGGAAAGATAGATGAGCCACAGATGCTGGGTTAAGCCACCAACCTATTTTGGAAATTATATTGATCTCAACCACATATATTTTGGGCAATGGTATAGAGGTCTTATAAAACATGGCAAAAGTAAAAATGCAAAACCCACAGGAAAATATGATAAAGTACATGGAAATTAAAAAAAAATTCTTTCACATTTATTTTATTATGTATGCTTATTCCACAACACACTTGTGGAGGTCAAAGGACAACTTTAGGAAGTCCTTCGACCATATTGGTTACAGAGATCAAGCCCAGGTCATGAGGCTTGGTGGCAAGTGCCTTAACTTGCTGACCCATCTGTCCAGCCCAGTATGTCAATGTCATACACATATATATGCAAATAACATATTAAAGAAAATACTTTCCATATAGAATACATGGAAAATTACTTATGGTGGCTCATGATAATACCAGCACCAGAGAGGCTGAAATAGGATGACAAGAGTTTGAGGTCAGCCTGGGTTATAGACTATAAGTGAGATTCTGCCCCCCAAATAACAAAACACCAATAGAAAAACAGTTCAGGGGCTAGAGAGATGGCTCAGCAGTTAAGAGCACCGACTGCTCTTGCAGAGGACCCAGGTTCGATTCACAGCACCCACATGGTGGCTGAGAACCGTCTTTAACTCCAGTTCCAGGGGAATCTGACGCCCTCTTCTGACCTCTGGCATTGCACGACATGGGTGCACCAACCTACATGCAGACAGTACACTCATACACATACAAAAATAATAAAAAATTTTTTTAAATATAAATAAAACTGTTAAAAAAAAAAAGCCAATATTTAGCCTTTTTGAGACAGGGTCTCCCTATAGCCAGATCGGGCCTGGTACTCACTATGTAAGACAGGTTGGCCTTGAGCTCACAAATATCCACATGACTCTGCCTCGTAAGTACACTAGGATTAAAGGTATGCTCCACAATGCCCAGCTCAATAAATTTTTTTTTTTTTTGGTCTTTTTTGTCTCCCTGTAGCCCCAGCTGTCCTGGAACTCACTCTGTAAACCGGGCTGGCCTTTAACTCACAAAGATCACCTGCCTCTGCGTCCTGAGTGCTAAGATTAAAGGCATGCACCACCACGCCCAGCATAATAATTGTATTCTTTTTTTAGAATTATATTCTTTAAATGTTGTAAGTTTTCTTTTTCTTTTTTTACTTTTTCTTTTTATTTATTTTGACATGATAGTTCCATAAATTTAAGGTGGAAGATAAACTGTTCAATAAGTCATTTCATATATAATATACAGAAGTTATTGTAAAATTCTGTCATATAACATATTTCATTTGGTACTACCAAAAAATTAAGATACAAATAACTGACTAGAAATGAGGCCATCACTAAACCAAGACACACAGGTACTACACTTCAACAAAAAAAAGACTCCAAGCAATTTCTACCATGTTAGAAGAATGAAGTTCATTTGTCATAGTATGTATTATCACATTCCCTTAAAGCAGGGACCACTTAGAATACTTAAAAAAAAAAAAAAGTCAGACAATTCTGTCTGTATATTCAGGAACAATTATATGACTGATTACATACAATTCTCTCATCATGCAAAAACAACTCAGTTAATTTTTTTCTAAGGTCTAAGTCAAATGAAATAATATTAGCAATTTAATTGCCAATCTGTTAATCAGAGGGGCAGAGGGATCAAGCAGCTAAACTGCACCTCCTGCCTCTATAACTGCTACTCCTAGGCTCTATGCTCTTCCTGTAGAACAGTTCTTACATAGAACAGTCAAAATGGAATTTTATTACTGAAGCAAATAACAGTCTGTGAGAGGAAGAAGTTTCTAACATCTTAACAACCTTTACAATTGTGTGTGTATAGGCAGAAAAGAGCAGAAAACAAAAGCAGGATGTTAAGAAAGGTACATAAAGGGAATGCTGACATGGTGAGATTGTATTAAAAACCGATCTGAAGCTTTGTTCAGTGTACCAAACGAGCAATCAGGAGATGCTTGTACAACTTTAACCTGGTATTTATTTGGCGGCGGGGGTGGGGTGGGGGGGGGGTTGGTTGTGTAATCTAAATGAGAAAATTTTCAATCCTTTCCTTTTCTTGCAAACACAAAAAAAAGTTGACAGGAATTTTAAATTCAAATCACAGATCAGAAAATGTAACAATAACTTAAAATCATTCTCCACAAGCTGAAACAAGTAGAAGACAACTTTTTTTTTTTTTTTTGGTCTTTTCGAGACAGGGTCTCCCTGTAGCCCCAGCTATCCTGGAATTCACTCTGTAAACCAGGCTGACCTTGAACTCGCAAAGATCCACCTGCCTCTGCCTCCCAAGGGCTAGGATTAAAGGCGTGCACGTCCGCTATGAAGACATCTTTTAAAAATACCTTTCGGCCTGAATATTTATCCACAGTGCTGAGGCTTTTGACAACCCCCCCCACACACACACACACACAAACTTTTATAAGAGGTACTGTGGGAATGGAACTTTGTGTGTGGCTTGAAGCAAGAACTTGTAAGACCTGTCCCGGGAAATCTCCAGTTATCTGACATCTCTGTGGGCATTCAGAGTTATCTGTAGCAGGAAGATTAGGGATATTACAATGATTCTTGCTTCGCCCTATCTCTGTAAAGTTCCAGGCCCCTTCCCTTGAGGCATTGAGCAAAATGTCACACCTCTAGTTACCTGTTGCACAAACCGGAGCTCTGCAGCTCCCCCCCCCCATTAGAACCAAGGTGGCTCAGACCTCCCTTCCGCTTGCTCCCCACTTCCTTGCCCAAAGCACAGTACTCTTGAATATATAGACCTCACTGACAGAAAATAAACGGAATTCCTATCCTCCCCGGCTCTCCACCTGTGTGTGAGTTCGTTCATTTCTACGGTGATCTCCTGCGGTTGGTTTTCCCTCCCCCCTTCTTTCGGGAGGGAAGCCTAGAGCCTGCAGGAGACAAGTCCTGGAGCTGAGCCAAGAAGGGAAGGACAGAGTGTGGAATTCGGTCACATGTGACTCAAAGACATTGAACAATGACAACTACAAGGACAAGGTACTATGTATCTAGAAGTGGCAAAAACAAATTAGGATCAGGAAAATGCAAATTAAAGTAAAATATACCAGGCTGGTACAGTAATGCAGGCTTTTATTCTCAGCACTTGGGCATCTGAGGCCAGCCTGATCACCACATCAAGTTCTAAGCCAGTCAGGGCTACACAGTGAGACCGCAAACAAGCAAGATATGAAATGTTTTATACAACAGGTTTTTTAAATTGAAGAAATTAAGATGTGTCTGCAAGTGTAAAAATACAAGTTCTCTCATAAATCACAAGGGTATCAATTATTACAGATTTAAGTGGTCTGTTGATACCTATGACTAAGTATCTTTAAGCCCAAACAACAACTGTATCATCTTAAAACACTGTTAAAAAGGCTCAGAGAGGAAATCACTCAATTGTTTAAGAGCACTAAGTTGCTCTTGCAGAGTATAATAATTAAATTACCAGCACCCACATGGTAGGTAACAATGGTCCTTAACTGCAGTTCGAAGGGATGTGACTCCCTCTTCTGGCCTCTGTGGGCACTATACAACATGGGTGCACTTACACACATATAGACAAAACACTCAAGCATATAAAAACAGAAACATTGGCATAAACATAAAAGGATAGCCTATAAAAGGCACACAATGTATTAACAAAAGTCTTATACAGATGAAAAATAAGCAATAATCTAAATGTTAATCAGTAAGCAACTGGCAATGTAATCATTATCATTATAATTATTAATATTGCACAACACAGAAGTTATAAAAGAATAAGGAAAACTTACACAGATTCTTATGGTTTATTTTTGACTGAGGAATGTGGGAGACAGAAAGAATCTCTCTCTGTAACATAAGCATTCCACAGCAAGTAAGAAGTTAAATTTTAAAAAAAACTTAAAAAAAAAAAAGAGAGAAAAAAAAAAAAGAAGTTAAATTACAAAAGGAAAAAAAGTTAAATTACAAGAACATACATATATATGGCAAAACATAATGGAAATTTTAAAGTAATTCTGCAGACATTATGAACATTTAAAGCACAGGGAATGGTCTAGAGGGGTGGGAGAGATAGCTCAGTGGTTACGAGCACTGGCTGCTCTTGCAGAAGATCCAGGTTCAGTTCCTTTCACCCACAATGCAGTCAACAACAGTCTGTAACTCCAGTTTCAGAGGATCCCAACACCCTCTTTTGACCTCTAGAGGCAGGGCACGCACATGATACATCTATATACACACACACTCATAAATACAAAAATATTTTTCAAATTTTTATTTTATTGTTTTTTTATGTGCATGAGTGTACTGTCTGCATATAGATTGGTGCAACCGTGTCATGCAATGCCGGAGGTCAGAAGAGGGCATCAGATTCCCCTGAAACTGGAGTTAAAGACAGTTCTTAGCCACCATGTGGGTGCTGGGAATCAAACCCGGGTCCTCTGCAAGAGCAGTCGGTGCTCTTAACTGCTGAGCCATGTCTCCAGCCCCTATTTTTGGAATTTAAAAAAAAAAAAAAATGGTCTATAAAGATTAAACTCAAAAACACTGACATATCTAAGGAAAGGAAAGGTTCAAAAAAACCACCCGCTGGGCGTGGTGGCACACGCCTTTAATCCTAGCACTTGGGAGGCAGAGGCAGGCGGATCTTTGTGAGTTCAAGGCCAACCTGGTCTACAGAGCAAATTCTAGGACAGCTGGGACTAAAAAAAAAAAAAAAAAAAAAAAAAACCACCCTGTATTCTATTGACAAAGTTCAAAACAGTCGAAACATAATTATGATTTTCAAAATCAAGGATTAGCTAAAGGAAAAAAGGTTTTAGAATTGGAAAGAATCAGTTAAATGGCTTCTAAGTTGTGGCCAATGTTCTATGCTCCAAACCAAGTAGCAGATTCCTATACAATGTCTTAGTCTATATAACAAACATTTAATATTATACTATTTGGAGTGCTACTATGTGTATGTATAAAATTTTTTAATTTGTTGGACTAGCATTTATGGATTTTTCTACATGTATGTCATTCATTTACAAAGTAAAATAACAACAAACACCTCAATCCTATTTACCTGTGCTCTTTTCTTTCCTGGAAGACATACTTTCACACTTTTTCCTTTTATCACATGAGGTGTTGTTTCACTGTGCTTCAAGATTGCAATAACTGCTCTTCGAAATTCCATCTCCAAGTAAGCCTAAAATGAATATTTTGTGTGGAAAAAAAAAATGTTTAAAAGTTCCTGCATTTTATTGGCTTATTCATTTTTAGACAGGATTTCATCCAAGCTGGCCTTGACGTACTATGGAGCCAAAACTGACCTTGACATTCTGATCCTCCTGTTTCCACCTCCCAACTCCTAGGGATTACAGGCATGTGCCACCTTGCCTGGCTCAAGACTCTATTTAAAATGGAGTCTTCTCAGTGGAATGCAAAAACTATGAAATTACCTCAAGACTTCATACTTTTCTGTTTTGTTTTGCTAACTTGTAATTTGATCTTAAAGTTGTGTCACACACAATATATATTCAACTTTATAATTTCTATACCATTATCAAGACAGGCAGGAGTCATGGCAGGTTCCTGAAATAAGAAAGAAGGAAGGCTAGGCTAACTAAAAAACATGAGGGAGCCAAGATTTAATCTATCTTTCTTGACTTTTTAAAGTGGGAAGCACATTTTTTCAAAACACACTTTTATTCACTGAAGTTGGAACCTACAAACAAATGTTATCTTTCCTGAACATCCATTCACAGTGGGCAAATAATACTATCAAGTGACAATGAATGAAGTATAAATTATAATTTCTCAGATTCCATGAGAATCTTTTGACAAATATTCTGAGTTGGTAAAGGTTTTATCTAGTTAAACATGACTCATTTTTGAACTACAAGTGTCTGATTTAACATATTTTAATTCTGCCACAATTTAATTAACGTAGATCCTTTGATCATACCATACTCTCCATCTTTTAAAATTCTTTAAAATATTTTTATGTGTATAAATATTGCCTATATGTATTTAAGTACACCTGTGTCATGTAATGTATTGCCTGTATGTATTTAAGTACACCCATGTCATGTAATGTCCACAGAGGTCAGGAGAGGGCATTGGATTCCCAAGGAACTAGAGGTACAGTTTTTAACTGCCATGTGTGTGCTGGGAACTGAACCCAGGTCCTCTGCAAGAGCAACCAATGCTGTTAACTGCTGAACCATCTCTCCAGCCCCTCCATTATCCTCTTATCCCTCTCCCACAAAGCCCATCATCTTCCTAGTAAGAACCTCTACTGTTTTCATGTCTTTTTGTTTGTAGTCGACTCAATTCCATTAGGATTACATGCATATAGACAGGTGGAAGGCAAACCTGATTTTTTTAAAGATTTACTTATTTTTAGTGTATAACAGTGTTTTGCCTGCATGTAAGTAGGTATACCACATACATACAGTGCTCAAGGATGCAGAGTTAGATCCCCTCGAACTGGAGCTTCAATGTGGGTGTTGGGAGCTGATCTCAGGTCCTCTGGAAAAGCACTAACCACTGAGCAATTTCTCCAGCCCCCAAGCCTGACACTATTAAGGCTTTTGCTTTTAAGGGGACTACCATGAGATCCCAAGCCATAACTCGCAACAGTTTGTTATACTTAAGTCTAAGGTTGTTCAGTATTTTCAAGCTTTATCATTAAGCTACCAAAATACAACATACATGCAAACAATACTAACTGTACAAAGGAAATCATTTATTTAACTTCGGTAGTATATTATAGAATGTCACTTAATTTTATCATTTTTTAGGATTACAAAAATGCTTTCTCACTTATTATCTATAGCTATTTTTTTTTTTTTTTTTTTTTTTTTTTTTTTTTTTTTTNTTTGGTCTTTTCAAGACAGGGTCTCCCTGTAGCCCCAGCTGTCCTGGAACTCACTCTGTAGACCAAGCTGGCCTTGAACTCACAAAGATCTGCCTGCCTCTGCCTCCCAAGTGCTAGGATTAAAGGCGTGCACCACCACGCCTGGCGATTTTGTTCATTCTAAACAGTATGATTTTGTTCATTCTATGTTCTAGTAATAAAAAGTGTTATCTACACAGGTACAGTAATTTTTTTTTTTTTTGATAGGGTCTCCCTGTGGCCCCAGCTGACCTTGAACTCCCTATGTAGACCAGGCTGGCCTTGAACAGAGATCTGCTTGCCTGGGAGTAAAGGGGTGTGCCACCATGCTAGGCTTGGGTGTGCTTCTTTTTCTTTTTGGGTTTTTTTTTTGGTCTTTTTGAGACAGGGTCTCCCTGTAGCCCCAGCTGGCCTGGAAGTCACTCTGTAGACCAGGCTGGCCTGGAACTCACAAAGATCCGCCTGCCTCTGCCTCCCAAGTGCTAGGATTAAGGTATTTTTAAGGACTTATATATTCCAATTGTGGAGGGGCGTGCCCAGAATCCCAGCACCTGAGAGGGTAAGGCAAACAAGACTAGCCTCGGAATTAAAGCAAGACCCTGTCTCAGAAAAAGGATGGATACATATATAACGTATATAATCTGAACATACAGTATCAAATTTATCACCTATGTTAAAAATGAACAAAAATGGAAAAGACTTTTGAAAGTTTTGTGGCTATTCCTAAAGTCCTGGGGGGGGGATCAAAGATTTTTATATACAATCTTATCAGACTATTTCAATATTTTCCCTATATTCAACATTTCTTCCTAATGATTTTCCAACTTTTATAATTACACATTGATTACTGTTTGAAATATAACTTCTTTGGAACAAAGAATATAACTATATTTGCACAATTTCAAGAGTAAACATAATAATTAAAAACAAAAAATCAGACCTAGTAGAGTTATTCTAGTGACATTTTAAGATATTTAATAGCAATTTAATAAAATATAACAATAGTTCAATATAGGAACAAGAAAATTATGATCAAAATATACCAGTAAATGAACACCAAAAAGCTACATCTGCTAGAAAAGATTATATAACTGCTAAACTGTAATACAGAAAGTATAAAATAGACTAAAAATTATCAACTCTCACTTGTCTAGCTGACAAAAATTACACAAACTCATTAATACTCTTTACATTCACTTATCACACAACAAAACTTACCTCAATGATCTGCTTCTAAAGCTAATCAACAGCTTCTTCACACCATCACAATGTTTCTTAAGATTTTGAGACACATTGTATGAGGTCTTCTGCCTTAGCTTACCTCAGTGCTGAGATTATAATACTAAATTACAAGTGCTGGCATATCAAAGACCAAGCATCGTTCATTTCTGAATTATTGGGCTTTTATCATTCATAAAAGATACTAATAAAATATGTCACAAAGTAATTTAATAAGCCTTAATTTCAAATTTATTGGAATTGAAAATTTAAATATTCAGATTTTTTCTTATTTTTCATAGTAACAAATATATGTATACTTGAACTAACACACCAAAGAATTACTGACCTTTCGAGGGAGAAAAACACCTTTAGTAAACACCTGTTTAGCTTCTGGTAAGGTGTCATCTTCAAGATTCTTAGACTTCCTAATAGAATGTCCTAAATGTGCATCACTCTTTGTAGAGCTTACAGATTTCACTGCCAGCTTTGTTCCACTGACAGTTTTAGGCTTCTGCGCTGGTGAGAGTCCTTTATCAACTGCTTCAAGGTGTTTCAGTTTATTAAGTTCTGCCCCATGTCCAGAACGTTGTACTGCATCTTCTAATGCCTTTTTTCTATCTAGTTAAAAAATATATATGCACAAACTTAATTTAAAAGAACTTTTAAAAAGCAGTATTTTTACTACTAATACCCAGTTGTTCCTTATGGTACACTAAATGTTTCTTATAATCATTTAATGAGATTATGTTACAAGATAATGTTCAAGAAAGCATAAAAATGTTTTTTTTAACTTAAAGAACCATCTATAAAAAAACAACTAGTAGCCGGGCATGGTGGTGCACGCCTTTGATCCTAGCACTTGGGAGGCAGAGGCAGGTGGAACTCTGTGAGTTCAAGGCCAGCCTGGTCTACACAGTGAATGCCAGCCAGCTGAGACTAAAGGGATACCCTGTCTCAAAAAGGCAAAAAAAAAAAAAAAATGGTCTTTATCAAGTTGGGTTCTCCCTCTTTCTAGCTTAAGCTGAGAATTTTAATCATGAATGAGCCTTGGATTTTTGTCAGTTTTTTGTATTTATTGATATCATGAAGTGTATTGTAGGGGCCTGTTGATGTAATGGATTACATTAATTGATTTTCAANAAAAAAAAAAAAAAAAAAAAAAAAAAAAAAAAAAAAAAAAAAAGACTAGTAAAATCACAGAGTCATTCTCAAGCATACATACACAAAAAGAATTATTAGTCTGGGGCTGGAGAGATGGCTTAGCGGTTAAGAGCGCAGACTGCTCTTACACAGGATCCGGGTTCAATCCCCAGCATCCACATGGCGGCTGATAACCATCTTTAACTCCAGTTCCAGGGGAATCCGACACCCTCTTCTGACCTCCACGGCACTGCACGACACGGGTGCACAAACCTACATGCAGACAGTACATTCATACACATACAAAAATAATAAAATTAAAAAATTTTTAAAAAAGAATTAGTCTTTAACTGTTCATTTGTAAAAAAAAAATTGGGGGGGGATCTTTTTGAGACAGGGCTTCCCTGTGGTATCAGCTGTCCTGGCTCGCTATGTAGACCAGGCTGGCATAAACTCAGATCTGTCTGCCTCTGCCTCCCGAGTACTAGGAGTAAAGGCAGACGCCACCACTCCCAGCCATAAAACTGTTTTATATGAAGTTCCTTTATTCAGTTAGCTTCGTCAACAGTCCCCCATGTTTTGATTATGAGGTCCCTTTATGTTCAGAAGATTCCAAGGAGTTTTATTTTTGTTATTATATTCATTGTATTTAGCACTTTAAAAAGTTAGAAAATAGGGCTGGAGAGATGGCCTAGTGGTTAAGAGCACCGACTGCTCTTGCAGAGGACCCAGGTTCAATCCCCAGCACCCACATGCAGCTGAGAACTGTCCATAACTCCAATTCCAGGGGAATCTGACACCCTCTTCTGACCTCCGTAGCACTGCACCACACAGGTGCACAAACCTACCTGCAGACAGTACATTCATACACATAAAAAATAAATAAAATTTAAAAAAAAGAAAAAAGCTGTTCACCACCACACCCAACTGTTGAATCTAACATTAAAAAAAAAAAAAGTTGGGGCTGTAATAATAGCCTAGCAGTTAAGAGCACAGACTGCTCTTGCAGAGGGCCTGGGTTCGATCCCCAACACCCACATGGTTGGTGGCTGAGAACCATCTGTAACTCCAATTCTAGGAGAACTCCAGTTCCAGGGAAATCCGACACCCTCTTCTGACCTCCGCAGCACAAACCTACATGTAGACAATACACTCATACACATACAAAAATAAATAAAAATTTTTTTAAAAAGTTAAAAAATAATTTTAAAACTACTGACTCATAAGCCAGGCGTGGTGGCGCACACCTTCAATCCCAGCACTCGGGAGGCAGAGGCAGGCAGGCAGATTTCTTTGAGTTCAAGGCCAGCCTGGTCTACAGTGAGCTCCAGGCCAGCTGGGAAAACAAAAAACAAACAAAAAAAAAAAAAAAAATGAAAAAGAAAAAAATAAGAGATCCACCTGCCTCTGCCTCCAGAGTGCTGGGATTAGAGACATGAGCCACCACACCTGGTACTACATTTAACTTTTTTTTTTTTTTTTTTTGGTGTTTTCAAGATAGGGTCTCCCTGTAGCCCCAGCTGTCCTGGAATTCACTCTGTAGACCAGGCCGGCCTTGAGCTCACAAAGATCCGCCTGCCTCTGCCTCCCAAGTGCTAGGACTAAAGGTATGTGCCACCATGCCCCGCTTACATTTAATTTCTTAAAACATACTGAATACCCTAAAAGACATGTTCGAGGTACTACCTAAACATAAACAAGTCTCTTTCATTGAAGGCTTTATACACACACACACACACACACACACACACACTTTCTATATTAACATGAACTATTTCTGGAGAGGTAACTAAACCAGTATTAAATAATTAAGACATATTTATTCAAAATATGGGGTTATTCAAACTCACTATGTAGTGGTGGACAACCTTGAACTCTTAATTCCTACCTCCGCCTCCAAGTGCTGGAATTACAGGTGTGCACATATTTATCTTATATCCTTGATTTTTAAAAACTGATGCTGATGAATTTCCCAAAGTTTCAAGAATAATGGACTCTGAAGTGTGAATTGGATTTCATATAGCAACTTTAAGTTTAATAAAACCAAACATTTCACTTTTAAAAATTGAAACAAAAGAAATTGAAATCCTTAGTTAAAATAAGTATGGTTTCAGGGTCATTAGAATACCTGATGATCTCACTGATCTTCTTGATGTTCTTTCAGGGCTAACAGATCGATAGTGCTTTGGACTTCCTCTAAATATATTTCTACTTCGATATGGTGAACGAGATCTGGATCTGGATCTGTATCTAGAAACGAAACGATGGCAAATTCTTGGACTTCGACTCCTTGGTCTGTATGTATAACGCACTGGACTTCGAGACCGACGGAACCTGTGACTTGAGCTTGATCTCCTAGAATGCCTGGGACTGGGGGAATGAGAACGTCTTCTTGGAGTTTCATTTTCTTTTCTATTGCTCTCATTTCTACAGAGTAGAAAAAACAAGGCTCAATAATTTAACATAAATTTAAATTGTATTAAATGACAGAAGCAGTTGCTTTCTTTAAGAATTGTTTCTAGCTGCTGGGCATGGTGGTGCATGCCTTTAATCCTAGCACTTGGGAGGCAGAGGCAGGCAGATCTTGTGGATATGGAAATAAATCAGAGTAAATCATCAGACTCCACTGTGCTTGGAATCTTTTATCTTTTCTACTTTACATTAGGATATCTTCATCCATTTCTTAAGCTTTTCTCCCTATCAGTTTATTTTGCAACTATTAAGTTGTGTAAAGAATACAGGAAATGAGGCCAGGTGTAGGGGCACAGTCCTTTAATCCTAGCACTCTGTGAGATAGAGGCCACCCACATTTACATAGGGGAGACCCCGTAAAAACAAAAACAAAAACAAAACAAGACAAACAAGCCGGGCGTGGTGGCGCACGCCTATAATCCTAGCACTTGGGAGGCAGAGACAGGCGGATCTTTGTGAGTTCAAGGCCAGCCTGATCTACAAGGTGAGTTCCAGGACAGCTGGGGCTACAGGGAGACCCTGTCTCAAAAAGACCAAAAAAAAAAACAAGACAAACAAAGAATTTAGGAAACGATTTATATAAACAAATGTTTTCCTTTTTTTTTTTTTCTACAAATGTTTTCCAACAAATTTTCCCTAAAAGATTACACCACTTAAACAATGACTTCTGTACGTGTGTATAGACATTAAGTAAAGACCCTAAGGGAATTTCACAACTAAGACCACTCCTGGTACTCAAGGAACTATAATAAAAGATCTGACAAAACACAAAGTAATAATAAAATCAGAATACATTTTTCCAAGACTAAAGAAAAGTGCAAAGTCATAAAAGGAAGACCTACATTTAAGTTGGAATAAAAATGAAGCACACATTTTTTTGCACTTGCCAACTGTTTAAAATAACCATAAAAGCAGGACACAATTCCAAAAATTAGCTTTAAAACTTAACTGCTTACTTTTAAAAAGATAACATTATTAACACTATTTTTAAGACATTACCTTCTTGATGGGAGGATCTCAGGATTCCAATCTGGATATCTATTTAAAAATAAGCAATATTAATGAATAGTTTAAGCAGAGTAATAAGGCTCAATTGATCTTTACCTGCAATGTATCAGGAGTGTTGACACTATTTTTATGTAGTTATTTAATAATACATAGAAATATGAAAATTTTCTTGAAAGAAAAGTATTTTGTTTCTAATCTAGTATTTAACCAATGTATAATTCTAGCAGGTATATCAGAAAAACATATTCTAAGATCTCAGTTTTTAATGTAAAATGAATAGCACACACAAAAGTGGTCAAAGGAACAAAACAAGTTTAGGTTGGGGTAAAATGAGAAGAGAGAAGACAGATGTGAGGTGTAATGGTGTATGACCATTTTTTCAACATTTGGGAGGTACAAATCAGGGATCAAAAATTCAAGGTCTGCCAGGTGTGGTAGCACATGCTTTAATCCCAGAACTTGGGAGGCAGAAGCAGGTGGATCTTTGTGAGTTCAAGGCTAGCCTGGTCTACAGAGTGAGTTCCAGGACAGCTGGGACTACAGGGACACCCTGTCTTGAAAAAGACCAAAAAAAAAAAAAAAAAAAAATTTCAAGGTCATCCTTGTATAACAGGATAAGTGCAGCCAGGCAACATGAAACCCTACCTCGAAAGAAAAGAAAAGAAAAAAAAACAAAAAAAGCCCCGGGGGTTAGTCAGTCTTTAAGGGGGCTTTCCTCATAAGCATGAGGACCTGAGTTTAATCTCTAAACCCATGGAGAAAGTCAGGGAGGGAGGGAGGGAGGGAGGGAGGGAAATCCGAATGCTAGGGAGGTGGATAGATGATGTCTAGGATTCACTGACTAGCCAGACTAGCCTAAAAACAAACCCCAGGTCCTACTGAGAGACCCTGTCGCAAAAAAGATGGAAGACTCCCGAGGACCTAAGTCCAAGACTGACTTCAGGCCAACAGAGACTCACACATATGTATGCACACAAGAGATAAAGAAAATGAGTATCTTACCTACTTTACAAAAACCCTAGCAGGGCGTGGTGGCGCATGCCTTTAATCCTAGCACTTGGGAAGCAGAGGCAGCGGATCTTTGTGAGTTCAAGGCCAGCCTGGTACAGTGAGTTCCAGGACAGCTGGGACTACAGGAGACCCTGCAAGGATTAAAGGCATGTGGCACCACCCGCAATAACTACCTTTTTTTTGTCTTTTGGACCGGGTCTCCTGTTAACCCCCAGCTGTCCGGAAACTCACTCTGTAGACCAGGCTGGCCTTGAACTCACAAAGATCCTCCTGCCTCTGCCTCGGTACTGGATTAAGGCATGACACCATGCCCGGCCATATACTCCCTTTTCTTTAAAAACAATTTTGGCCAAGCATGGTGGTAAAATAAATGTCTATGAATCCCAGCAGTTGGGAGGTGAAGGCAAGAGGATTGAAAGCTCAAAGCCAGTGTGGACTAATAAGAAAGAAGAAAAAAACACCCAAAAAAAAAAATAATAATAATAATAATTTAAAAAAAGAATAGAATATTTGTTTGTCTTTAATGACATCTTAAAATAATCTCAAAATCCAAGAAGATGGTATCAGTCTAATGACTAGGAACTATTCAATGATACTGAGGGAAACACAATTTAACTCTGTTATACTAAGGGACAGGAAAAGACAGTTATGATCATACTTTTTTCACTTTTATGTCTAGTCAGGAAAACCCTCCCAAACATCCTGCTTGAAGAAGGAAAAATAATTGGACCAATTCCTCTCTGGAGTTTTTTTTTGTTTTGTTTTTTTTTATTTATTTTTGTATGTGTATAAATGTACTGTCTGCATGCAGGTCTGTGCACCCATGTCGTGCAATGCCGCGGAGGTCAGAAGAGGGTCTCGGATTCCCCTGGAACTGGAGTTCTCCTGGAATTGGAGTTACAGACGGTTCTTAGCCGCCATGTGGGTGCTGGGGATCGAACCCGGGTCCTCTGCAAGAGCGTCGGTGCTCTTAACCGCTAGGCTATCTCTCCAGCCCCCACCTCTCTCAAGTTTTATTCTAATAGCAGGTATACTGGTATGTGGTCTGAGTGAGATTTTAGCTATTTACACTTTGAAAAGTGGATGAGAGAATAGAAAAGGATGGTAGACAACAGAAAAGAATGGTATCTGCTCTGAAATAAACCAAATCAGTAATGATAATAAATCCACCTATTATGAACTAAATTAAGAAATCAGGTAAAAGATCATACTTTATTCTCTCCTTTTGGAAAAACATTAAACATACTTCTCTAAGATTATTATTTTAAATACCAATAGTTTTTAAAAGTATTTTAACAAATTATCACACAAAATGTTTAACAGTTCTGATTGTTAGCCTTTTTTAAACTCTGCCACCTACAAAAAAGGGAAAAAAAGTTCTTACTGTTGACGTAACTGCCGACAGCTCTCAATATGGGTGGAAGTGTTTTGATGCTGAATCCAATCCTATTGTAAAAGAAGAGAAGTGTTGAAATTAAAATATTCCTCATGATGGCTAAAGAAGTAGGCTTTTTTTTTAATGGCACAGGGTATTTGAAAATTTATCAAATCCAGTAATAAATAACATTTGGCTATAACAAAATTTTCACATACAAAAATTAAAAGCATCCAAACAAATACATTTAACCCCATACCCTTTTGATCCCACTTAAAAATACTTCATACACACATGGACACACACACACACATTTAAACTTGGAGAAAATAAAGCATAGATTAAAAAAAATAAAATCCCAGGGCAGAGAGATGGCTCAGCCGTTAACAACACTCACTGGCTCCTCCTGTAGAGGACCTCCTTTCGGTTCCCAGCACCCACATGGTAGCTAACAACATTTGTTACTCTAGTTCCAGGGGATCCCTTGTATGATCTCCATGGGCACCACACACCTGTAGTGCACTTACATACATGTAAGTAAAAACACTCATGCACTACTACTACTACTACTACTAATAATAATAATAACTCAAGTTGGGTGAGGTGGCCCATACCATTAAATACCAGCATTCAGAAGACAGAGGCAGAAGCAGGCAGATAGATCTCTGTGAGTTCAAGGCCCACCTGTTCTTCTTATCAAGTACCAGGCTAGCTGGGGCTACATAGTGAGACCCTGTCTCAAAAGAAAACAAACAAAAATAAATTTAAAAATTCCACCCAAAATTCTATAAAATAGTATCTGAGATGAGATCTTTAAAATATAGCATCTCGGGCTGGAGAGATGGCCTAGCAGTTAAGAGCGCCGACCGCTCTTACAGAGGACCCAGGTTCGATCCCCAGCACCCACATGGCGGCCGAGAACCGTCTGAAACTCCAATTCCAGGAGAACTCCAGTTCCAAGGGAACCTGACACCCTCTTCTGAGCTCCGCGGCATTGCACGACACAGGTGCACAGACTCGCATGCAGACAGTACATTCATACACATATATAAATAAATAAAATAAAATAAAAAAAACTTTATCTAAAAAAAAATAAAATAAAAAAAATATAGCATCTCAGCCGGGCCTGGTAGTGCATGACTGTAATCCCAGCACTCGGGAGGCTAGGCAGGTGGATCTCTAGTTCAAGGCCACCCTGGTCTACATAGTAAGTACCAGGATACCTGGGGCTACAGGGAGACCCTGTCTCAAAAAAAAAAAAAAAAAAAAAAAAAGTCTATCTTATAAGCCAGTAGTTTTCCAAATAAGGTACTCACTATAGTGAAAAGATCAGTAAAATGGGAAAAATTGCCACTAATCAAATCTAATTTATTTTCAAGAGGTAAAGGAAAATAACATAATTTCAAAGACAGAATATCCATAGAGAGCTTTACAATCAACAAAATGCTTTCTTATACATTACTTTGTTTACAAATAAATCTGCCCTAAAATTACAATCTGTAACATAAATAGCTCCTGGAAGATACAGCTAATTAAGGGATGTGGGGACAGGACACGGAACTAATACAGTGTTTAAAGTAACAGTCTCCACGGTGCAACAATTAGTTAAAAGTAACATGCATATTACCAACATTTTATTGTTCCTCCAGCATTTGGAAAAGCAAAAGAACTCACTAAACAGCTCTGTCATTTTAAAACTTCCCTTGAGGAAAATTTTATTTGTTTCCACTTCAAAAACATTGTAGATCACTACCCAGACAAGCTAGAAGTTTCCAGAGTTAAACTACAGTTGACATTAATTTTGGATTCTGCCTTGGCAATAACTATCTGCAAGTACATGCTACTCTCAACATTGCACAAATTTTGACAAACACTTCATTAAAGCCTCCTTAACTGCAGACTACAAAAACAAAATGTGCATGTCTTCCTTTGTGCTACAAAAGGAAAGCTAGAAGAAATTAGTATTTAAGAGTATGTACTAGTGCTCGATCCATGTTTTTGATAGAAATCACATTGTTTTTACCAAAAAAACACTGGCAGGCAGGAAGTTGGGCATGATTTATTTTCATCATAAAATATTTTAAGGAGTTACCAACATTTATAAACCCAAAGATTTTACCCCCAAAACTCATTACCCAATTTTCATGAAAAGCATACTAAGAAATTATATTACTGGATATGCTTTCTGGTCGTAAGTATACACTGATGGTGGTTTCTGCCCTACTTTCTTCACATTTCTTCACGTTCTACACACTTTCTCCAATCAATATACACATACACACAACTGTCTTTCAACAGGTATCCTTCTCTGATGCACTCATCTATACTACCGCAATTTCTAGACTTTCTGGTAACAGTATCATGATAATGGCTCAAAAGCAGCACTGGCTCCACAAGAATAATTACCTAGGAAACAAAAGATGCCATAAGGACTACAGACAGGCTGACTCAGAATGAAACTGTGATAACACGTACTTGCTTGCTCTTTATTCTGACTACCCTCAAAAAATGTTGTTGAGCCGGGCATGCTGGTGCAAGCCGTTAATCACAGCACTCGGAAGGCAGAGGCAGGTGGATCTCTGTGAATTCAAGGCCAGCCTGGTCTACAAAGCCAGTTCTATAGGCTGCAGGGAGAACTTGTCTCAAAAAAATATGGAAAATGGGGCTGGAGAGATGGCCTAGCGGTTAAGAGCACCGACTGCTCTTGCAGAGGACCTGGGTTCGATCCCCAGCACCCACACGGCGGCTGAGAACTGTCTGTAACTCCAGTTCCAGGAGAGGAACCGAGACCCTCTTCTCGACCTCCATGGCATGTGCACGACACGGGTGGCACAAACACTACATGCAGACAGTACATTCATACACATAATAAATAAATAAATAAATAAATAAATAATATAATAAATAAATAAATAAATAAATAATAAAATTAGAAAAAAAAATACGGAAAAAAAAAAAAAAGTTGGTTGGCTGATAACCTGAGTTCGAGCCCTAGGACCCACAAGATGGAATGAGAGACTGATTCTGGGAAGTTGTCCTCTGACCGCTACAGACACATAACTGTTCCCACTTGTGTGCCCCACTTACAAACACACAGAAGTAAATTACTTAATAAAAAAATGTTGGTTAGGGGGCTGGAGAGATGGCCTAGCAGTTAAGAGCGCCAACTGCTCTTGCAGAGGACCCAGGTTCGATCCCCAGCACCCACATGGCAGCTGAGAACCATCTTTAACTCCAGTTCCAGGGAATCTGACACCCTCTTCTGACCTCCGCAGCATTGCATGACAGGGTGCACCAACCTACATGCAGACAGTTACATTCATACACATTAAAAAAAAAAAATGTTGGTTAATATTTTCCTGAATCAAGTTATTTCAGTCAAAATGACATAGGAAATCAAGGCAAATTCTTTTGAACCTGAAGCCCAATTAGGGAGGAAACACATTTCACATTCTATTTACAATCTATTATTCATTCTCAAAGTACATCTTCAGGCCATTGTTTCAAAGACAAAGATAGAAAGCAAAGGTATTGTAGGATTTACTTGATAAATACATCACAGAAACAAGAGGTAGTTTGTACATCTAAATCCATTATTTATCCTTGTCAATTCAGCAGAAGAATTTATTGATTAGATAAGCCCCAATTTGTTGTGCTCACATGATTTAGGGGAGAGGTATGCACGCATGAACACACACTGTGTTTGAGTGCAACCACAGAGGTGCCATGGCGAGCATGTGGAGGTCAGGGGACATCGCCAGGTGCTGGTCCTTTTTCCATCTATCTTTTTTTAGACAGGTGTTTTTTTTTTCCACTGTGTACACCAAGCTAGCTGGCCTGAATGCTTCTGGGGATTCTAGTCTCCACCTCCCAATCTTCCCATAGAAGCACTGGATTGGTATTAGACACAGTATGTATACAACTTTTACATGGATTCTGAGGACTTGAACTCAGGTCTCACACTTGCAAGTGCTTTTTTCTCACTGAGTCATCTCCCCACCCCAAAAGATGTATTTTACTGGCAGTCTTTATAAAGTCTAATGATAATTAAATGATTTCCTGTGCTCAGAAAATTTTAGTAANTGTTTTGCTTTGTTCTGAGATTTGGTCTTGTTATAGAGCTGTGACTGTCCTCAAACAATCCTCCTGCCTGGGCTGCTGCTGTGCTAGGGTTGTTAACATGCACCAACATGCTGTGAGTGTGTGTGTATGTGTGTGTGTGTGTGTGTGTGTGTGTGTATGTGAAGACAGGTTGGTCTTGAACTCCTGATCTTTCTGCCTCAGACTCTGGAGTGTTAGAATTAGAATTGCAGGCACACACCATGTTTCTCTTGGTTCAGAAAGTCAATAATCTGCTAACTGTGAAAGTCTATATTTGTTCTCATTCAGTACTTTAACTGTTCTTATTCAATCTTACCCAGTCTTTTAAAACGGAGTTCTTCCGGGGCTGGAGAGATGGCCTAGTAGTTAAGAGCACTGACTGCTCTTGCAGAGGTCCCGGGCTCGATCCCCAGCACCCACATGGCAGCTGAGAACCATCTTTAACTCCAGTTCCAGGGGAATCTGACACCCTCTTCTGACCTCCGCAGCATTGCATGACAGGGGTGCACCAACCTACATGCAGACAGTACATTCATACACATTAAAAAAAAAAAATGTTGGTTAATATTTTCCTGAATCAAGTTATTTCAGTCAAAATGACATAGGAAATCAAGGCAAATTCTTTTGAACCTGAAGCCCAATTAGGGAGGAAACACATTTCACATTCTATTTACAATCTATTATTCATTCTCAAAGTACATCTTCAGGCCATTGTTTCAAAGACAAAGATAGAAAGCAAAGGTATTGTAGGATTTACTTGATAAATACATCACAGAAACAAGAGGTAGTTTGTACATCTAAATCCATTATTTATCCTTGTCAATTCAGCAGAAGAATTTATTGATTAGATAAGCCCCAATTTGTTGTGCTCACATGATTTAGGGGAGAGGTATGCACGCATGAACACACACTGTGTTTGAGTGCAACCACAGAGGTGCCATGGCGAGCATGTGGAGGTCAGGGGACATCGCCAGGTGCTGGTCCTCATTTTCCATCTATCTTTTTTTAGACAGGGTTTTTTTTTTTTCCACTGTGTACACCAAGCTAGCTGGCCTGAATGCTTCTGGGGATTCTAGTCTCCACCTCCCAATCTTCCCATAGAAGCACTGGAATTAGACACAGTATGTATACAACTTTTACATGGATTCTGAGGACTTGAACTCAGGTCTCCACACTTGCAAGTGCTTTTTCTCACTGAGTCATCTCCCCACCCCAAAAGATGTATTTTACTGGCAGTCTTTATAAAGTCTAATGATAATTAAATGATTTCCTGTGCTCAGAAAATTTTAGTAACCCAGGCTTCTCCACCTTACAGTCAAATAACTAGGAAGCTTCTAATTAAGATACCCTACCAATCCCAACTCTCTTCTCATTCCTACTCATCTACCCTTGGATTTCCTTAAAACACTTTCGATGTGACTTCATAAGTCAAGAAATTTAATTTGCTTCCTTTTGTCTTTGGCTTCAAATATAAACTTATACTAGCTTATTTCTAAGGTGTTCTTTACTGCCTCCTAACATATGGTCTTCTCTCAGAACCTTTACCTCTCTACAAGTTGCTGTTCCTGTCTGGAATGTCATTCCCCCCTCATAATATAGGTATATCTAAACCCTTCTCATCATTCAAGACTATCTTCAAACTACTCCATGAAGTCTTCCCTCCCAGATCATTCCAATCCAAATCAACAATGTATTTAGTACTATCACACCATTACCCTAACTAGACCATAAATGTCTTGATACCAAGACGAAATACACTAGGTATAACTAAGTTGATAATGCTAGCCTGAATATTACAAATCTGAAGTCAACATAGGAACACTAAATACCTTTCCCCTACAGCATGCCTAAACAAATCAAATACATCACTAAACCATTTGTTTATAGTTTCCAAGATTTCCTCAGGTATGTAATTTTTTTTCCTCAATGAGAATGTATAAACTGCTTTTTAAACCAACTAAATTTTATGTAGTTCTTTATTTCTGTGCCATCCCTACCATAGAAGCATGTACAAAACCAGTACCAGTAAATACATAGTGAATGTATACTTATTCTACAATACAGAATAAAAATGAAAAATCCAGAAGTTCTTGGAGATGTATTTTCTTCAATAAATCAAGACTGATTAAACGTTCAAAATAAATGGAAAAATTAATGGTATGCTCAGTTACAAAAGCAAAGAGCCCAACACTCAGTTCAGTACTTAGTCCAGGACTACTTACAGATTAGAAAGTGCTATGAATTACTCTGAGAGTTTTCTGTAACTATCATTGTATTAGAATTCAGCCTATCCATCTAAAATGGATAGAGTGATGCTTTTTTATTTTTCTCCCTCTGAATACTGAAGACTTGAACCCAGGAGTGGTGTATGCAAAGAATGTGCTCTACAGTTGAACTATACTTCAAGCCCAGAGTGATTTTTTTTTTTTTTGCTGGTTAACCTTAATAGCAATGGATTATTGACCAAAATCTGATAAGTAAATTAAAAGACAAAACTCCAATATATTAAATGTAGAAAAAATAGCAAGAGAATTAACACCTACAAATCTGTAAGCTTCTTCAAACTCTATAGCCAATTCAAGGCTAAAGCTTCCATAAAACTGACTCTTCTCACCATTTACCATCTATATCTACAAATGACATTAGTAAAGAGAACTAGTGATTCCTACACATATATGTTAAAAAAAAAAAAACACGAAGATTCCTGCTCCAATTTTTCTAATGATTACTATCAAACAGTATCTTCTACATAATACTATTATCCAGTACCACTGCAAAAAATGTCCTTCTATATGTACTAAATATGAATGTACTGTAAGTGTACATTCTAGAACTTCTCCATATTTCTAGCATTTTACTTTATGTTCTGAGCTCAAGGCAGGTTCCATAATAATCAGTGCTTACTGATCATTTTGCTATGAAATTATTTTAGGAAGCTCCTTCTTTAGAACTATTGAATAATTGTTGGCCCTTACAAAAATCCAAAATACTTAAAACAAAATGTCTTTCGCTTACAACAGGTATATATGGCAAAAATAATCTGTCTCTTAAAAGCATACATTACAAATATTTAACCAGGTTTTATCTTTGTATTCTAACAGACTTTAAACATATCTTTCTTTTTTTTTACTTTTTATTTTTTTTATTTCTGTATGTGTATGAATGTACTGTCTGCATGCAAGTGTGTGCACCCGTGTCATGCAATGCCGCGGAGGTCAGAAAAGGGTGTCGGGTTCCCCTGGAACTGGAGTTCTCCTGGGTTCCCCTGGAACTGGAGTTCTCCTGGAATTGGAGTTTCAGACGGTTCTCGGCCACCATGTGGGTGCTGGGGATCGAACCCGGGTCCTCTGTAAGAGCGGTTGGCTCTCTTAACCGCTAGGCCATCTCTCCAGCCCCAGAACAACTGTTTATATAACACTCACATTATATTAGGGATTTATAAGTAAGTTAGAGGATGTGTAGGAGGTATATGCAAATACCATTGAAATAATTCACTTTTTTTTTTCTGTATGTGTATGAATGTACTGTCTGCATGCAAATCTGTGCACCCGTGTTGTGCAATGCAGTGGAGGTCAGAAGAGGGTGTCAGATTCCTCTGGAACTGGAGTTCTCCTGGAATTGGAGTTTCAGACGGTTCTCGGCCACCATGTGGGTGCTGGGGATCGAACCCGGGTCCTCTGTAAGAGCAGTCGGTGCTCTTAACTGCTAGGCCATCTCTCCAGCCCCTAAACATATCTTTCATGTAACACTGTGTTGTGAGTACACTTTATTTTATTTAAATCTGATTTTGCATAAATGAAATACTAAAAGTTCAAAGTAAATGAGCAAACTATTTAATATACCCAGAAACAGAATGCAAAGGACTAATATTTAACTCAGTATTAAGGCCATAGCAACTTAAGATTACAGCTAAGTGCTGAGCTTAAAATCAAGACTAATTTCTGACATTTGCTTAACTGCCTTGTTACCACCAGCAGACATATCAGAATTTAGAGAAAACTTGGGACCCTGAGCATCATTATACAGTGATCTTTAAAAACACTCACCTTCAAATGACTACATTCTACGTTACAGAGAGAACACAAATGTGGAAATATTCTTGGAGACGCTGCATAATAGTCATTCATCATAGAAGGAGTTGGCAGTCTCTTCATTTTCTGGGCATCAGCATGAGAAAATGTTGGTAGCCAGGATGCTTTCACAATTCCAAAAGGAGACCGAATGGGCAGATCAGCCTCCGATTGGTAATTCTTTTTACTTCCCCTAGGTCCAACATGTACATCAGCTGAACTAATCACAGGTTTATGTGGGATCCGCTCTTCCTGGCTTAAAGCTGAAATTAATTCAGATGAAAAAGGTTGCTGGTTCATAGATGGAGGAATCAGAGACTGGCTCATTGTCTGGCTAACTGTTTGGCTAATAGATTGGCTGATGGATTTTACAGGTTCAAGGACTGACTGTCCTGAAATGTGTAAGCCTGACATTTTGGCTCCACTTTCAACTGGGAAAAAGGACTGATTGGAGGACTCACCGGGGAAGTCCATCTGACGAAACACATCTTCAACAGGAAAGAGAGAATTACAAATCACATTTGGAGCGGGAACAGATTCAGAAATGCTCTGCTGTGACCGAAATTCATTCTTGACCTCATCAGTAGGAATTTCAGGATCATAAATACGTACTTCAAGTGGATCTTCTGTGTAGCCATATTTGCTTGCATGCCCATAATCAATCACATTACTTGAAACTGCTTCATTACCAAGTGTTTCTTTATTTCTACTGTGAGAAGGTAAATTAGGTAATCGACGCCCCATTTTTCGCATTCTTATATCCCTCAATATTAATGGCATATTTTCAGGAGTTAGCTGTTCATCAGGATAGCGACTAAGTTCTTCTAAGTCTTCATTAGATAATCCAAAACTTGCTAAGATACTTGAAGCACTCTCTTTTGTATAGCGGCTCTGTACTTTAGGATTCTGCTCTGTGACCTGTGTTATAGAACTCTGTTTCACTCCCACTGCTGGAGTTAAATGTGGCTCATCGTCCCACCGGCTACCATGAGGCTTCCCCTTCTTTTGTTGTGCTTCATGAAAATCCAGTTTTTCTTTGGTTAATCTCGGATCAGCTCGGTGTTGAGTTACCTGAACATTCATTCTCTGTGGTCCCATGTTCTGATAAGATTCATGGCCGGGAAATCTGTGTGGAATTCCACGGGCTCGCCCTGCTGGGTAAAATCTCGGAAGACCCATAGATCCAGGCCTCATAAATGGTCCTGGAGGCCTCATCCCAGGAGGGTTAGGTGCTCGTGGCCTTTGAAGCGGAAAGGTTCCTCGAGGATTAAACCTGGGTCTCGACATGGCTACTTTCAAGAATGCCTGATTTAATAAAGTATAAGGCGATGTTGACCCATGTGAGGCAACCGCATTCAGCTGCTGAAGCGCCAACTGAGTCTTAATCTGAGCAAAGTGCAAAGGAGACGGGCCCAACAGAAGTGGGTTTGCAATGCCCAGGTTCAAGGAATTCACAAGTGGTGCGAAATTTTCCAAGAATAACACAAAGCTGAAAGTTAAAACACAAATATTAGATCATTTTAACTCAAACTACTTCATGAAGGGGGTTCTACAGCCCGAGCAAAACATTCTGAAATCAAGCCATGATACCATGCTGCATTTTATATATTTCCACAGTAAGGGCTTACAAAGATTTAAAACTTCCCCTACAACTTTTTCTTCTTTTCGGAATCCAGAACACAAACCCCAAACCTCAAGCCAGAGTTCATGTATATTGCGTTTTGCCTTGCACAAGGTGCTGTTGCACGAGGTGCTGTGCTGGGTGCTGTCCTAGGTGCTGAGATGCAATTTACAAGTCCTTTTAAATAATCTTGAAAAAGACTGAGGATTTATTTCATGCTTTTATACTGGAAAAAAAAAAGATGAAGGTATTAAGATTCTTAGAAATGCACACACAGTTGCTATGTGTGTGACCAGATAAACGGTGAAAGAACTGTAACTTTAAAATCTTATTTAAACCCATTTTTGTAAGTCACATTCATTCTTCCTTGGAATCAGCCTTCACAGCTACTCAATTCCACATGGCAACTAAAGTACACTTATATTTCTGTTATTGAACATTTTTTTCTTGTAGAATTTTGTCACCCATAATCCCATTACAGAGTCTAACAAAGCAGGTGCAACAGCATGAAACTCATAACATACAACATAACATGTTAATAAAAAACTCATCCTCATCTTGAATTCTTTCCATTGTGAGACTATAGACAAAGCACATGGGTGAAAAAGTACAACGATGAATTTGATAGACAATGCCCACGTGAAAGCTACTTTTCTATGCATTTTTACTTGATTTACTCTTTTAGTTCTCACAACTCCCTGAGTATACGCAGTTTTACACTAAGAAAAGCAACACAGACATAAGTATGATGTTGAGATATGCATTCAACTTAATTTAGCCCCATAACCCAGGCTCATAACCAGTAACTAATGTGAAAAATGCTATCCCCAAGCTGGGCATGATGGCACACATGCCTTTAATCCCAGCACTTGGAAGGCAGAGGCAGGCGGACCTCTGTGAGTTCAAGCCAGCCTGGTCTACAGAATGAGTTCAGGACAGCTGGGGGTACAGGGAG
The DNA here is from genome assembly GCA_009823505.1 of Rhizomys pruinosus. Lineage (NCBI taxonomy): Eukaryota > Metazoa > Chordata > Mammalia > Rodentia > Spalacidae > Rhizomys > Rhizomys pruinosus. Next base: position 1,053,473 of record VZQC01012836.1, read on the forward strand.
ACCCTGTCTCAAAAAAAAAAAAAAATTCTACCCTGGCCAGCCTATCATATTGCTATACTATCCACCCCCACCAACTTCAGAGACAAATGGTACTTTGGCTAATATTCAGGACCAAGGCCAGCAACTACTGAAGGTACCATCCCGATTCCTTTTTTTTTTTTTTAAATTTTTTATGTGTATGAGTGTATTGCCTGCATGTGTGCAAGTGCACGTGTCATGCAATGCCCATCTGCAGAGGTCGGAAGAGAGCATTGGATCCCTTGGAACTAGGAGTTAAAGATGGTTCTTAGCTGCCATGTGGGTGCTGGGAATCGAACTCCATCAAGTCCTCTGCAAGAGCAGTCATTGCTTTTAACCACTGAGCCATCTCTCCAGTTCCCAATCTCTTCATTTTTTTTTTTATTTTTATTATTTGGTCTTTTCGAGACAGGGTCTCCTGTAGCCCCAGCTGTCTGGGAACTCACTCTGTAGACCAGGCTGGCCTTGAACTCACAAATATCCACCTGCCTCTGCCTCCCAAGTGCTATGATTAAAGGCGTGCGCCACCACACCCGGCCTAAATTAGTATTTTAAAGCTGTATGATGTTATCTATACATATGTATATTTAAATCTGTATTTGTCTATACATGTGGGTAGTACTTTTAAATCTGTATGTTTGTCTATATATGCGTTTGCATGTGTCTTATCACAGTGCATAGGTAGAGATCAGAAGACAACTTCAAATGCCATCTGTTATTTGAGACAGGGTTTTGAACTCACCAATGGCAGATCCAAATTCAGTATTTTAAAAATGTTATTTGTGGGGCTGGAGAGATGGCCTAGCAGTTAAGAGCGCCGACTGCTCTTGCAGAGGACCCGGGTTCGATCCCCGGCACCCACATGGCAGCTGAGAACCGTCCTTAACTCCAGTTCCAGGGGAATCCGACACCCTCTTCTGACCTCCGCGGCATTGCATGACACGGGTGCACAGACATGCATGCAGACAGTACATTCATACACATAAAAATAAATTAAAAAAATTTTTTTAAATGTTATATGTAACAAACTCCAGCAATCACAATTTTATGAAACTATTCCTATCTCTGTCACAGTCAAATTATTTCTAAGAATACTTTTTTTTGTACCCACCTATTGTTACTGAGGCAGGGTGAGGAAAACAAGGATTTTATTATTTTCTCTGTCCCTGCCAACATAGTTCTATTCTGCTGACAGGTTTGTGGGTAGAACACTGGCATAACTAGCTAGAGCCAACCATCTAGTAGTTCCCTCCCACACACACATACACCCCTTTAACAGAAGCTTCCTCTTTTTGTCTTGGAGACTATCTTGGACTGTTTGCAAGAACTATACCATTTAAAACCATTATAAATTGCTTTTTTTAAAAATAACTTTTTGCTGTTAGCCAAGCAATATGTAATGCTGTAACCTACTACCCAGGGTATAAAATGTAACACTACTTTCCTTTGGGACATAATCTTTGGACTTCAGACCTCTGGAATGGGCTGCAGCCTGAATAAAATCTGCTTCCTGAACATTATTGGTGTCTTCCCTCATCTTTCCTACTACAGGGATATCTTACCACTTTAGCTGGCCAGTTAGGCCCAAAGATTCTCCTATCTCTGCCTCCCTAGCTCTGGGATCATAGGAACATATTGTTATACCTGGCTGGCTTTTTCATGTGGGTACTGGGATCAAACTCAGTCAGGTCCTCATGCCTGCCCACAAGAACTTTACTAACTGAACCAAAGCCTAGATGATTCTCCTGTCTCTGTCTCTCCAGCTCTGAGATTATAAGAACATGCTATTGTGCCTGGCTGACTTTTGCATGTGGGTACTGGAGATCAAACTCAGGTACTCAATGCTTGTCCACAAGGACTTTACTGAGTCATTTCCCAGCCCTTATTCTGAATCTTTCTGAACTATTTTCACCAGTTAGTGGAGTCGTCTTCAACTTGAGAGCACAAACTGTTCCAAATACTGTTTCTTTCTGCAAGCAAAACACACAGATTTCAATCACAGTCATCTAAATGCTATATGTAACTGTGAGCAATTATAAGAAAGAACTACATATAAGTTCTTTTAAGGCAAAACCCTATAGTATCTAGCATAGTCTTATACTAACACAAATAGTACATTTATATAGACAGCAGTCTTTTTAACAAAGTATATTCCCCAAGACCTCTGATTAACAACTAGATTCTAGGGGCTGGAGAGATAGCCTAGCAGTTAAGAGTGATGACTAGGCCGGGCTGGTGGCGCACGCCTTTAATCCTAGCACTTGGGAGGCAGAGGCACGCGGATCTCTGTGAGTTCGAGGCCAGCCTGGTCTACAGAGTGAGTTCCAGGACAGCCAGAGCTACAGGGAGACCCTGTCTCAAAAAGACCAAAAAAAAAAAAAGAGCAATAACTGCTCTTGCAGAGGACCGGGTTCAATCCCCAAATCCCCAGCA